>JASAMV010004740.1:0-37057 GCA_030248065.1 Rhynchonema sp. JSB1_4
ACCCTATATAATGTATATGACCTTTAATGTTTTTATCTTCTGGGCTGTATAGTCCAACCACGAACTCATGAGATGACTTTTTTTGAAATTGGCTTGTGGGGATCCAACAATGTTCCGGTTCCACGTATTTCGGAAAATGAAGAAAGAGAAACGCACGTATTTTTTAAAAACACGCTCTCCACTCGGTGCGTAAATTCCCTTTTGACTCCCAAAACATTTGTGTGCTGAACAACGCTGCTGTTCGCGTAAGCACGCAACAAATTGAGGTCAGCCAGCTGGAACTTGTCATCATCTCCCTCAGCCAATCTCTTTCTTTTGTTTGCGAAAACACGTGTATCTGGAGCATTTTTGAATGCGGCCAAGCAAGCTTTAAAAAAAGTCGTCTCGTGAGCTGGTGGCTGGACTATAACTTTATTTAGTCTGAGAAAATTTGTAGGCAAATTGAACGCATGTTAGATCTCGTGCCGTTTAAATAACAAAATTCGGTCAATATTCAAAAAAAAGTTTTTCAGATGCCACTCACATTATTAAAGCAACACAAAATTTCATCGACAAGAAGTGCTAAGATTTTCCGGTATAAACAACTTTTAAAACAAAAGTTATACGCGGAAATTTAGTGATCAAATCTTGAAATATTCTCAAGTGAAAAATGTCACAGAATGGTGAGTGACCTAGTTCCGATCCGATCGCCAAGTTTAAAACCTCTATAGCATCACGCATGGTGCAATGACACGCAAGTGCTATATTGGAACGGTACCAAAAAAGACACCGCCAGTTCGGTTTGTGTGGCCGAGGCCGTTTCTTGCGGCAAAACGGCCATAAAGACGTACCACTCGTGTGATCAGCAGGATAAAATGGCGTTTTGCAGATACCGTGAAGCATCAGGTCAGTCAAAGTATGTATATTGTGCAGTCTTTCTAGCCAGGATATCCCGTCACCCTGCCTGGAAAGAGTCCATATTTAGGCTAATAGTTTTGTCGTCAAAACAATTCGTCAAATCTTTTCGTCAAATCAAGCAATAATACATGAGCCCCTAATGAACGCGAGAACTATGTATAATCATGTATAATCATGTGATTTGATGAAAAGAATTGACGCGGTGATTGGACGACAGTACTATAAGCCCATATTTACATACTGCGCAACAATCTGCTGCCCAATTGAGTTCGCGTGGCTCAGAGTCATAAGCTTTTCAGAAAATAAGCCCAGAACAACATGTGTATGAATATTCGACCGATGTTTTTGCAGCAAAATCGGCAATCGCAACAACGACCTCTCAGCCATCAATAACCGAAGATACAACAGTCAGTCGCACAATCTCTCCAGACGCAACTCCCGCAACAAGTTGTTAGTTGACATTGGGCACACTCAACAAAGTTTCCACTATAGCATGGTTTAATTACGGTTTTGCAACGCAGACACAGAACAGATTTGGTCGACTGTCATATTTAAAGATCCAACTCAAATCTCATCTATCGCAACCACGTCTGAGACATCAACAAGCCCGATAGTGTCACCCAGTGATTATACACGCGAAGCTACGACAACAACTGGTCAGCTTCAAGCTGTTCTTTTTTAACTACTTTGACTCGTTTGATCAAGGATCTCGCACAAGTGATTGTGAAATCTGAAACAAGTGCCGAAATGTTTGTTTCGATTCATTTGACCTGCTAAATTTAAGACACTTCGACAGCACCAACCGGCAACTATACCATCCGCAGCATTTCATCCCCGACCTCAAGGTTTGAGCCCATGAAGAATCGTCCTCATGTTGCTTGGCAGTATAACCCCCGACAACTGGTTGGTCCGCCACCTGGGTTTGTCCACCAAGCCAGCTTGTTGTTTTGTTGTTATGCAAAAAGACACCTTTTTTACTCGCAGATCTTCCCAATTGGAGCGGTACAGCGTCGTGGTTGATCTGGGTGTGCAATCATATCAGTAGCAGTTCTGTGCACCGCGATCTTGGTACTCTTTATCGTTACACTGGTGACGCTAGCGGCACAAACGGCCAGAACGAGCACGGGCCCGTGCGGAACAGGCATGTGATGTTTCGCGTCGCATCTTTAGCAGGTGCTATTTGTATACGAGTGAGTATGTAAACACATGATACGATTTACGATACACAGAAGCTACCACCAAAAGTAGCATAATTCAGAACTATATTTGCAAATCATGGTCAGTAAAATCTGCAAAAGTATTCAGAGAACCGGAGCGAAGCGAACTCGATCTGAATAGCAAAAGTCGGTGCGCGAGTTGGCGCGAAATGCTGGTCCACCACGGCTCCACCCGTTTACCACCAAGTTTTATATCGGCCTATGTATAGCTACACAATGGCTGTTCCGCAGTTTTTGTCCTGCCTTGCTAAAAAAAAGAGAAATTTTAATGCATTGACTGCTGAAATAGGATTGCAGTCGTCGATATCATTAGAATGCGAATTAGTGTGGGTATCAGAATGCAAAACCAGTATTATCGAGAGAAAAGTTGATGAACAAACATTTCATGGGAAAATTTAAGCACCTGTTGCATCGATGTGTTGAGAAACGTCATTCCAACCAAGATAGAGTCATTACGATACTGTATTGTGTCCACTACGCATGTATAATGTACATTTGCTGGCAAGTTGGTATTGGTGGCTTGATTCGACGACTAGTTGTAGTACCGTTGGTGATAAACGGGTGCAGACTGTGGTGGACCAGCATTTTGGCTGTCAAGCAGCTCGCGCATGTCCACTACCGCTTTCGCCAATTGTTGGATTTCAGACTCGAGTTCGCTTCGCTCCGGTTCTCTGGAAATATGATTTCAGCTCTCAATATCCCAGATTTTACTGACCATGATTTGCAAATATAGTTCTGCACCACCGCCACTTCTGGTGGTAGCTTCTGTGTATCGTAAATCGTATCATGTGTTTACATACTCACTTGTATACAAATAGCACCTGCTAAAGTATGCGACGCAAAACATCACTACCGTTTTTTGTGCCTGTTCCGCACGGGCCCGTGCTCGCTGTTCTGGCCGTTTGTGACCGCTAGCGTCACCAGTGTAACGATAACGAGTACCAAGATCGCGGTGCACAGAACTGCTACTGATATGATTGCACACCAGATCAACCACGACGGTGTACCGCTCCAATTGGGAACATCTGCGAGTAAAAAAGGTGTCTTTGCATAACAACAAAGCAACAAGCTGGCTTGGTGGACAAACCCAGGTGACCAACCAGTTGTCGGGGTTATACTGCCGAGCAACGAACGATTCATGGGCTCAAACGTTGAGGTCGGGGATGAAATGCTGCGGATGGTATAGTTGCCGGTTGGTGCTGTCGAAGTGTCTTAAATTTAGCAGGTCAAATGAATCGAAACAAACATTTCGGCACTTGTTTCAGATTTCACAATCACTTGTGCGAGATCCTTGATCAACGAGTCAAAGTAGTTAAAAAAGAACAGCTTGAAGCTAACCAGTTGTTGTCGTGGTTTCGCGTGTATAATCACTGGGTGACACTATCGGGCTTGTTGATGTCTCAGACGTGGTTGCGATAGATGAGATTTGAGTTGGATCTTTAAATATGAGTAGACGAACAATGTTCATTCATGTCTGGGTGGCAAATCCGTAATTAAACCATATTCTGGTGGAAACTTTGTTGAGTGTTCCCATTGTCACTAACAACTTGTTGTGTGAATTGCGTCCGGAGAGACTGTGCGACTGACTGTTGCATCTTTGGCTGGTGATGGCTGAGACCTCGTTGTTTCGATCGTCGGTTTTGCTGCAAAAATTCGGTCGAATAAAGGAAGTTTTGTTGTGGGCTTATCTGAAAAAACCTATGACCCTGAGCACGCAGCCGATGTTGAAGAAAGGCCAGCTACATACTCGATCACCGCCAACTTGCTTGGACTGCAGCTTGTTGCGCAGTACAGGACTCTTTCTGGGCACGGTGACAGGAGTCCGGCTAGAAGAGCCCACGACACTAACTTACCTGATGCTTCACGGTATCTGCAAATCGCCATTTTCCCCTGCTGATCACACGACTGGTGCGTCTTTATGGCCGTTTTGCCACACGAAACGGCCTCGGCCACGCAAACCGACGAGCTGGCGGTGTCTTGTTTGGTACCGTTCCAATAGAGCACTTGTGCGTCATTGCACCATGCGTGATGCTAGAGGTTTGAAACTTGGTCAGCGGATCGGGACAATGGTTGATATTTTCGAAACGGTGTAAAGGTCAGTTGGGTGTAAAGGTCGGTGGAAAGCTCGGTCGACAGCTCAGTGTGATAGACCTCGGTGTAAACTTGAAACATTCCACGTTAATAACAGGCAATGTTTCACGTTTACACCGAGCTACGCCGGCCGAGCTTTCGACCGAACATTGGTCACGACGGTAACATTAACATGTTTCGCTTGAGAATATTTCACGATTCGATCGCTAAATGTGGGTAACTTATATGTTTTAAAAGTTGTTTATACCGGAAAATTTTCGCACTTGTTGTCGATGAATTTTATGCTGCTCGAACAATGCGAGTGGCATCAGAAAATCTCGAAATATTCTGAATTGGCTGAACGTAAAAGGCACGTGATGGAACACGTTCAATTTTTCTCCAAATTTTCTCAGACTAAATAAAGTTATAGTCCAGCCACCAGCTCACGAGACGACTTTTTTTAAAGCTTGCTTGGCCGCATTCAAAAATGCTCCAGATACACGTGTTTTCGCAAACAAAAGAAAGAGATTGGCTGAGGGAGATGATGACAAGTTCCAGCTGGCTGACCTCAATTTGTTGCGTGCTTACGCGAACAGCAGCGTTGTTCAGCACACAAATGTTTTGGGAGTCAAAAGGGAATTTACGCACCGAGTGGAGAGCGTGTTTTTAAAAAAATACGTGCGTTTCTCTTTCTTTCATTTCCGAAATACGTGGAACCGGAACATTGTTGGATCCGCACAAGCCAATTTCAAAAAAAGTCGTCTCATGAGTTCGTGGTTGGACTATACAGCCCAGAAGATAAAAACATCAAAGGTCATATACATTATATAGGGTTGCTCAAAAGTAGCTACACTAGGTTAGGGATGACGTGGAACAAACTCGTAAGAAAGGGCAAAAAAATGTCGTCGGACAAAAGTTGGGTAACTGCCCTTGGGCATTTTGGGTCCAAGAAATATGATCCGTCAAATTTGGGTCCAAAAATTGGGCCCTAAAATTGGATCCGAAATGTCCTGACTGAAAAACTGAGCCCATTCAGGGTTGAAAAAAAAAATTTTTTTATTAACGAGCTTTTTTTTTTAAAAAAAAAAATTTTTTTTTTGATTTTTTTTTTGACGAAAATTTTTTTTATTAGAAAAAGTGTTGCAAACGACGTTTCAGGACAAATGAAATCGATCCAACATATTTTTCAAAAATTGAAAAATTTTCGCCTGAGACCCAACTTGTGCGGTGACACCCGGTAGTATTGTGCAGATTCTATGGTCTTCTACCAGTCTGAGGTTGATGTTGACTAACGATGTTACTCTAATGTATTGTAGCATGCCGTACAACGTATTTTAATGCATCTAATGCCGTATATCTGACATACGACCATCAAAATATCGATTACAGCCCAAATCTTGCGTGTCAGATCGACTTTGCGCGCCCGGTTTTGCACCAGACCTATGTATATACATGTGTAGTAGCATGCAGTAGTACATTATCGGTGCCACATCACTATAAAAGACCAGCCCCGCGCATCCCTGTACGGATTTGGGGACAATACAGGGCGCCGCAGGCGCGATTTTGGAAAAATTGTCCCGTCCACAGGAAAAAAGTGCCAATTTTTGGCCTCGAAAAAGGCCATTTTTGGACATTTCAGCCCTTTTTGGGCAACTTTTTTTTATTAAAAAAAAAAGCAAAATCTGAGTTTCAAAAAAAAAATTTTTTTTTTTAAAAAAAAATTTTTTAATTAACCACTTTTTTTTTTTGAAACAACCCTGAGCCCATTTGTTGATTCGTGTCCGAAAACCATTGGTAATCGGTTTTTCGCCTGTGTTTGAAGCTTTTTCGTACGATTTTCTTGCACGTCATCCTTAACCTAGTGTAGCTACTTTTGGGCCACCTATACATACAGTACGTACCAAACCTCACCTTTTCCATAAAATTGACCATGTCCAGAAATATCAGTTTGTTCACCACATCGTTTGTAAGAAACAATAACTGTCCCATTTCAAAGTCAATGGGCGTATTGGTCTGGCAGTAACGGGCGGCTTCGTCAAATGAAACTTCTGCAGTCGCGTAGCACTCGCTATCTTCCAATGAATAATAGGCGTTCTTTATTTTCGCCTGTTGAACTTTCAGCGATTCACAACTCTCCCGTTTGCTGTTCTGGGCAAAAACGAAGCTTGAAATTTGTAGACCGATAAAGCTGAGTGAGATTGGGATCATAATGATTTACGATGGAATGGGTTCCGGGTTTTGGCGAGATAGAATTGAATTCTTTTAAAAATATGAATGTCTTTAAAAAATTTGTGCCGTGTGGGTAAGCTCAAAGTCAGAAAATTCGTTTTGTTCGCACTGTTTTCCTTGCAGTCCAACTAACCCGCGTCTGTCTTCTGGAGGTCATTATATTTCTTTATTAAGAGTCACACTTCGATTGACGCCAGGGAGTGGAGTTATTCTTTTGTCCGAACAAATACAAATCTTATCTTTGTAAAGATTGTGGTCAATTTTTCAATTCAAATAAAATTTTCTAAAAATTTACGTGGGTAGTTTCTGATCAGTAAGTTCATTCAAATCAGCAAAAAATATGGGTGGGCAAAAGTTCGGCAGAAACAAACGATGTGCGGCCGATGTATATCTGATCAAAAGTGCGACAAACTCCGTTTCAAGATCATCTCAGAATGCACATCTGCTGCGGCTCAATTTGTGTCGGTCACATCGTGTTGTGTTCCAAGAGTGTTGTAGAATCGTCAATTTTCGACTGAACTTTCGACTCGGAGTCTGCAAATATGAAAATATAAGCAATTTTTACTATTTTGACGAGTGTGTGTATAGTTCCAATGTATTGGTCGCACAATCACTTTATAAGAACCGGTCAATTTTTTTCCTGAATCATGAACCAAGAAAGTGACGGAGCAGTGACGTTGCGTTGCGCGATCACACACAAACCATGCAGTCATCAAAGTGTTTCAGAGCGGCAGCAACGTGGGTGCTCTGCTGGATTATTATTTTCAGCCGAAAATGTTTTGCGAAAATCACAAATAGCACATTGGTGGTGAAGAGTGACTGAACGTAGAAATCAGGATTGATTTGATGAATTCTTATATGATCATTATGCGACCAACTTTGTTGGATTCGGGAGGAATGGATCAAACGTAACCGTCTACCCAAGACAGTGGAAGTCGGCCCTCCGGACAGCGTAACGTCCTGGCTCTCGGGATACCCGGAGTGATTTGAGTTGAGCAGTTGGTGCTGGTCTCCGTATTGATGGACAAGGTTGTTTCGGTCACTCAGACGCTTTTGCAACTGTACCACAGCCTCGGTCAACTGATGAAGTTCGGTTTCAAGTTTCGTGTTTTTTATGTCCCTGAAAAATGTTTGAGGTGCCTCCATGGCGGTCTATAAAAGCGACCAAGTCCATATATCCATACCGTTCTCGTCGATTCTTGGCTTTGCGACACTTTTTGACCAGCATCACCGTTACGAACACTCCGATTAGAGTTGTAATGCAGACAGCGGCCACAACGATGAAAAGTACCCGATTGAAATTCGAAGTTGGCTCGGCAGATTGTGGGGAATCTGTGGAAAAACAAAATTGCATTTTGTGCTCTGAGTTCTGATCGTTGGTTTTTCGCTGCAAAATTCGAAAAGAAGTTTCTGCTTTTTTATCGCAAACTTGAATTGGGATAGTTGCTTGATGTTGAAATGGTGAAGGCGGTCGCGCTGGTTGACGAAGACGCAGATGTTGAGCGCATTGTTGCTGCAATTTTGTTCAGAAAAACGTTTCGTAAACAAAACATATTTGCAGAGAGAATATTAGCCCGTTTAGAAACGTGCCCGTTTTCGCATTGTACGCACAAATGGCCAATTGGACCGTCCGACCGCAGTGATATTGAAAGTTGTTAGTTACTTCAATGCACGAAGCAGCCCTACAACTTGATTCAGTGGCGCGGCTTGTCCAGTAGATCGTCGAGAGGTCGCACCATGGGCGCTTCTAAAAGTGAACGGGCCAAACTTTTTGACGACATCAAAGAATGAACAAAAAGTTGATCCACACCCTGTATATGTCGGTCATATCAAAAATCTTCAGAATGTTGACCAGCTCCGGAGTCAGAAGCGAAAATCTTCCTTCTTCAAAGCTTCGGGGCGTGTTGGTCTTGCAGTAGGGTCCGGCTTCGTTGAAAGAAATATTCACCGTCGCGTAGCAAGTATGACCTTGATCGTAATAATAGGCATTCTTTGTTTTCTTCTGTTCATCTTTCAGTGATTCACAATTCAGCCATCTGCTGCTCTGGACAAAAATGAAGGTTGAAATTTGGAGACCGATAAGGATGAGTGAGTTTGGGATCATAATGACACAATAAGTTTTTCTGAGGGAATAAAGGGCAAGTTGAATAGTGGTCAATGACAATGAGGATATGCAATATGATACCAAACCTCTGATTTGTGACCGGATTCATTAGTAAAAGGTGGTGTGAACGTCTGAAAACCGTAGAGTTCAGCAACGCACTGGAGGTACGGACAAAACACAGGATCAGATGTTTTTTTATTTAGCTTGTGGCACATCTTGGACATTGCCCAGTCCATGCCAATGGATTTGCCTTCAAAATTGATGCGGCACTAAAGGTTCCAAGGCGCCGAAAAGAAAAGACAATCTTCCAAGATATTTTATGTTGATTTATCTTCCAAAGATCGTTTATGGAAGTCATTCAAAATTCTAGGCTTATATATTCATGTCGTCAACGTATGTACACTCTGGCAATTCTTTTGGGAGAAACTTTTCAAACGCGTTGCCTGATCCGTAAAGCGCGTTATGCTTGCACTGGCTGCAGAAGTCACGTGACCGCTATAGCCAGTGCACGCATCATGCGCTGCTTTACGGATCAGGCAACGCGTTTGAAAAGTTTCTCCCAAAAGAATTGCCAGAGTAGACATTGTCAGCGCTGCTCGTCAACGCAGTCCGACGTCTACACTACTGTATATCGTGAATTTGAATCGCACCATTTGAAGTTGAATTAGTGGATCGCACAATTTCGGACTTAGCTGGGAGCAACTGAATCGCACGTTGAGTGGGTGTCTGGACGCTGTATAATAAGGAAAGACGATACATCTCCATGCACTTATTTAGAGCTGCTTTAATCCGGCCGCCTTGATGACTTGCGTTGGCGATATCCGACCATACAATTGGTCAAACTCAAAAACCGCTTGAGCGAATAGTATGTACCGCGCCGGCCCGCCCCGACTTTACCCAGACCGTTTTCCGATCATAGCTCCGGAATGGATCTCACTCCTGCGTAACCATGTCTCATATTGTGTGAACTCCCCCAGATATACATGTTGACCGAGCAGTGCCCGTGTGCTGTGCACACCAGTGTACTCGCAACAGTGGATTGTAAACCTGCCATTGGTCTATGAACTTGTTTTTGAATTCCACGAAAACGTTTTGATCTGTTTTCATGAATTCCCCTGAACAATCTTGACCCGAATTGCACTGTGCACTGATTATCATGCGCAAGTAAGGAACTGATGTATAAACAGAGCCCACAATATGCAAAGAGACATATGCACAGATTTGTGCATGCAAATGAGAGCCAGCTAAGCAGCGAATGTTTCGCATTGTCTGTAGCTCCCCTCCCACTTTGCTAATGAATCCCGATCACTAATCCGAGTGGTTCGGTATTAGAATATCTATGCACACAAGTGCGGGCGCCAAGTGGTTCATGTGTGTATTGAGTCATTATTATTCAATTGCGATTGCGGGTGTGACCCGTGGTATTGCTGGTTTGTTTGGGTTACACCTAAATTTCGCGTCCGCGAAAATTTGGTCTAGTTTTTAGTTTTAGTTCTTCAGTTATCAGTTCTTCCACTAAAAAGACAAACAAATGGCTGCAGGTGCATGAAACCAAGGAAAACAACTTGTATGACGATTCATGATGATATGATTCAACACATTGAGCACTTCGTCGAACATTTGTTCACAACGATTCACATCAAATTTCGTACCGATGTACTGATTCTCCCCTGTGTTTCAAGTCGATATGGCTCATTATTCACATAGACACGACCGTGTGAGGACAGCCACCCTAAAAAGAACTGCTGCTGAGTTTTCGTTCCAGTTCTATCGCCCTTCTTTTCTTCCGAACCAGAACATGGGAGTTTATTGGTGTTCAGGATGTCAGAAACACAATGAGACAACGTTTATTCAACTCAAACCAGCGCCATCAAGTGTCGTCACAATTTTGTTATCGTGTAAAAACTTTTCTTGTCAGTTCCGGATGATCTACCGTATACTACTTCTTCACCATGATACCTTGTATTCTCACACTTTATTGTCCGTTCGCTATATGAACGGTAGTTTCGATCAAAACTCCCAGGCTCACACGAAAACCTGAAAATGCAGCGAAACATGCACACGCGTGCGAGGTAGCGTAACAACGCCACTTGAAAATACCACTTGAGTGCACATGTCGTGGTGTACGGTAGTTGGCTACAGTAACCTTGAATGGTTGTGTATGTAAACGCAGACAAATACTTGGTCAATATAATGGCCACTAAATGCGTCACATGCAGATTGTATTAGCACAACATTCTTATTGTGTTATTATTGCTGCACAAAACTGCGGAAAACTTGAGTTCCCGATGCTGCGAGGTCGCTCCCTGAATGCGCGATTAGATGACTAACCAACATGGAATGGTCTTAAAAATATTGCATATTGACAATAATAATGTGACTCTTAATGCCTCAGATTTCGCCTTAAACCTCAATCAAATTGGCAAATTCTTCAGACCAACGCATTTGTGCACTAACTCAGTCTTGTCAAGGGAGACAAAAAAAGTCAACGACGGCAATAAGCAGCTTGCATGGCGATTTAAAAAGTTCCAAACGACGGGCAGTTTCAAAGGTTTATTCAGCAAGGCCTTGCTCTCCATTCAGCCGCGACACGTGTTGCCTTATTTTAGCCATCTCAACTGGCAAACTCTCCAAATCAAATTTCTTTTGCAACAGCCTCACGGACATTGTGTGTGAAAAGAACCCCATCACAGATCGTTACGCAAGGTCAACACCTGGGTGACCGTGTCTGAAAACAATATTTTGCCCATGGGAGCCATGTTTGTGCTGCTGTTACGTAATCGTAGCAGGTTAGGTGCTCACTTGAAAATATTGTCTTACGTTTATGGGATCTTTAATAGTATTTGTACTGTGCTTTTTATTTCATTAGTACTGTACTTACAATTTCCAAGACAACTTCTTGGGTGATGCTGATGACAACAGTTATCGCACATTTGCTTGCTGTTCTTTTACACCCAAGAAGATCTCCACGCATTTCTTCATTTACAAAATGTGCCCCTAAAAAGGCCCCACTGCTCTTTTGCGTATTCTGCCCTCACCTCCATAGCCACAGTGACGAGGAATCAAATTACAGAACAAATAGTTTAACTTGATCGACGAAAAAACATTTTGTAAACGCATGCGTAAATGGAATAAACAAGATGCTGTAAGTAAATAATGTTCTTCGTGAGAACAGACAATGGAATAGCCGTGTGTGCTCAGGTCATGCCACATTTCAACAACAACACAGGCTGGTTAGCTTCTTCCAGCTACATAATAGCAAGATAACTACTTATTTTCTCAGAAAATCACCACAAAGCTGCCTGAAGACTATTTTCTATATTATTTGCACAGAAGCAGCAAGGATACTGCCTGGCAAACAAAAAAAGCATTATGCGTTACTTCTGTCTCTTTTTGGCATTTCTTGTATGTATAGTATGTATTCGTTGTGGGATGCGGCTTCCCTCAAAAGAAAGCCAAATGTTTGCCTGTGCAGCTTTTTGTGGGCAAATCCAACGTCTTTAGCCGACTAAACGGTCAATTTGACTTGACTTCTCTTTTCTTTGTCATAATGCGACGAGGGCAAGTTTGCACTTGGGCTTACAAATGGATTACTGTACCTAGTTTTATGCGTTCTTTGAGTTCTTCAAAGAACCGAAATGAAATACAGTATGGTGAACTCATACTCGGTAGATCATGGTGTCATGTGTCGTGCTGCATGTTTCAAATATCGAGTTTCAGAAACTTTCGATTCGATTATGATGCATGTACATACATAGTGTAGAAATGAACCCAAATTTGTTGCAAATGATGCGGCACATTTTCCACAAGACGGTTCATCAAAAGCTCGATGACAAATTCGAACCTGTAATGCAGGGTACATTCTGTGTATTGATGTTCACACACTAACCACCCACCAGGCTGCAGATGTTCCGTCAGTTTAAAACACAATAACCTGAAGGGACAAGGGCGCGCGTGTGTGTGAGAAAATCAATCAATTTTTGTGCTAATTTTCCTCTGTTTGAACGCTGAGCGCCTCCAATCCTGTTCTTCGCTCCCTAAAATCCCACAATACAATCACAACAAGTACCAGCTCTGAACCAAGTCAAGAGTTCCGAATGTGGGCTTAGAAAAAAGCTTGCGACAAAAATTGGTTTCTTGGATTTGTGCAGTTAGCAGTTTAGCAGTTGAGCCTTTTTTATTGTCCCATGTGACATTTGCATTTGGAAGACGGCCCGCAATCACCAGAAATGATGATGATGACAGTTCTGAAGTAGGCACGCAAAAGTGAAGTGTATGGTGCTTGAAAGATTGAAAGAAGCGAAAACGCCCCCTGAGGCGAGATTAGGAACGGAACCCCCGCTTAGCGCAAATTCCAGCCAGTGGGGAAGACCCAGGTGTGAAAAAATCACGCATCAAAGCAGAAAATTCGCACAATAGAGACCCGCTCGTCCGATCACATCATAATGAACTGAATTGTGTTTCAATTCGCATAATGTTGCTATTGTAGGTTCCAGTTCCGGTTCCGGTACTGTGCGTTGCACAGAACAAAATGAAACCAAGGTCAAAGAGGCACTTGGGTGTTTGTGGTGCAGCGTGGAAGGAAAGGACAACGCCCCAAATATTAGCAGGGTAACATGACAGAAAATTGTGGGTTAAATGGACTCCATTATACAATGGGTTAGCGCACAGCATGTGACATGTGGATGTGCATGTGTGTGTGTTGCATGTGTTAAGATACCACACGGACAGTTAGATCTCAGTTGAAAGACGGAACTGAATTTCCTGCATTATGTAGCAAACCTGTTTTAGGCGTCCCATTTACAACGGGCCAACTGGTGCATCGACACTGATGAGGACCTATGAGCACAGCTCAAGACAGGCAACCAGAAACATGCTCCACCCGGGACGCGTGTTTGGCATCTTGGTGCTTTACCGAAGAGTTTCATATGATGTCCGAATTTACAAAATCCCTGAACACCGTAATCTTTGTCACCCAGACCAATGGGCGCCGCATTTTTTGCCCCGGAAGAGAAATCTTCACTTGCTTTTTCCCGTTTTCGCTCTTTTCTTTGACATCACCATTGTTTTTACGTGTGTATGTGTGTGAGTGAGTGACATGCGAACTTGGGCCCTTTGTTTCTGCGCGCGCGTGCGCCCACACATTAAAACACACGCTGTCTTTGAATCATTTAATGGGCTCGCACTCGCAGTCAGAAATAAAAAGCCCAACTGCAATTGTCGAGTTCTGTACCAACGCACGGTTGACACCTTGGCACGCGCCTGACAGGATACGAAGCACTTGCTGATGAAGAATGTTGCTGCAATTGTGGCGGTCAAGTTCTTGTTTCCGTTATTGTTTACAAGTGATCTTCAAAATGTTAAAGAAACGCATGAAATTCAACATACCAGCAGCCATATTCCGTACTAGTTGGCTGGCCATCAAGTGAACACACATTTTGTTCATTTAACGAAGTATGTATATTTATATTCGACTTAAGACCTTTTGTTTGGAAATAACAATCAGTACGGTATGGATGAAAGATACGGAGTTAAACTTTTTTAGGCTGCGATCAGATAAATGCGGGATTGTAAATTTCTGCATTCCGCGTTTATCTGAACACCTGTGCCGAAATTCGGGTTTCTACAAGTAATTTTATGCTTTTGGTGTTTTGGCTAAACATCTCAGTTGCTGTTTGCGTCAACACGCAACATTTGAGGTCAGCACGCTGGAAGTTATCATCGTCACCCAAGCACGCTCAATTCCGCAGAAGTGATCAGAAACGCGAATGCGGAATGCGGAAATTTACCATTCCGTATGTATCTGCTCACCAAATTCCGCATTCCGCATTTAGCTAACCGCAGCCTCATGATAATATCGGACAACCGCGACCAAATCACATACTGTATTTCAAAAACTGATACACGAATAATATCATACGGTCATTGTTTGTTTTTGCTTGCAAAAGATGTCAAAAACGCCATGATCAATGATACAAGACATACGATACAATATTTTGCACCTGGATAATCTGCTCAAGAAAATATGTTCGTTGCAGCTCAAAAAGAGCATAAATGCGCTGTGCACAACAACGTGTCCATTGCAATCACGGGCTCACGTGCGCGAAAAAAAAAGAATAGAAAAAGCATGAAAATGCAAAATACCAAACCAGAGAAACGTGAAGATACTAGAAATAAAAATTTCTAAAATGCTGTTGGCTGCTTATTTCCCGGCGGCGGCTGGCGGCCATTCACAGCCCCACGGTCGCATACTGTAAGCATATGCATTGGGCGGTGGTCCATAGCCTGCTCCGAACGGTTGCACTGGTTGTAGACCATTGAAGGTGCTTGGCGTGAATGGAGCTGGCTGAAATGCAAAATCGATATCATCTCTATACCGACGTTTCGTTATTGAACAATTTTGACTTTGTTGTGCATTTATTTTGGGATATTGTGACAACCAGAACTACATTCTGCGTTATACATACATATGTACATAGGTGTAGTATAAGACGTGTGTATATCGTTGGTATTGTTAGTTTATTACGTGATTTTCCAGCCGTCAGATAATTGTAATCATCGCATCGAAAGTGACGCCTTACGGTACCTACAGTATGTACATATGTATGTACAGTATGTATGTACTGTATTTATGAACAACACATTGTGCGTGTACACTTAATAGTTAGGGGCTTCAGCAAATGACGTAATCTCCATGATCAAAATGCCATGGGACCTAGCGAACACCGGGGCGATCGCACCAAGTTTGATAATGTTGCCTCAATTAGTTCAAATTTAAAAGGTAAATTTCTAAATTCGCTGCCACACAGTAAAATACGCCCCATAGTTAATGTCAAGTTCTAAAACCCATCCGCTAGCCACGCGCAGTTCATAAACATTGCGCACAGTTGCCTGCCTCGCTGGCAAGCTGCACGTGGATCTGTCCGAATGTTTCAAAAGGTGATTTTCGGGTTTAGAGCTTGACACTAACTATGAGGCGTGTTTTACTGTATGGCAGCGAATTTAGAAATTTACCATACCTGCGGATTCAGCCAGGTGCCAGCGGTCGCCGCGTTGTGCTGCGCGTGCTGCATGGCTTTGCCAAACTCGCTGGCTGATGTTGCACCAATCGGTGATATATTGAATGTATTTGGGGCACCGAAGCCGGGATGACACGTGGCAAAGTAGCTCGGCGCTGGTGCCGTGGCCGAACTTGAATGCAGCACGCCCGGGCCACCTGAACGATAGAGGGGTACTGTAGAATTTTGGGGTACTGTACATATATATGTATACCGTATGCCTTGTCAGCCTGGTCAGGCACCAAAGGGACGCTGATGTTTCACGAAAATTAGCAATAGTCAGTGTTCTCGACTGTGCTCCGGACCAAGTGCATTATGCTGTCTGAGGATGACCTGGTGCACCCCTTGTCTGTGAGTGTGAATACGTGAATACACAGATTGAAATTCTCACAGGCAGCCAAGTCACTATTGCCGACAATCTTTCGTTCAACGAATCTGATTCTATGTCGCATTCAACTTCTAATTTCTGCCCCCACCTTGATCGAACAGCGAGTGATGTGCGGAATGCGGTCCCTGATGCATCATGTGACCGTGATGCTGCAATGGAGGCGGAGGAATACCTGATGGTTGACCAATGCTCGGCACCGAAGTTGGGTCTTCCAGTGGTTTGGGCAGATGCGCATCGAAGCCACCACCGGCTGTTGACGACAGTTTGCTCAGACTGTCCAGAGGGCCTAAATGCGGAATATGGTTCAACAATTTTGTTTGAAGAGGCCTACAAATGCAAGCCCAACTGCTGAGTGAGAGTTCAATTACACGCTGTCAATGACCATATAGTTGGAAAACTTGAACTAAAAAAACAGGGAGTATCATTCGACCTGAAGAAATGGCACCGATGACCACTCCTGAGCCGTTTTGAAGCTGCGGAGGACTTTTCATGTCGATCTCATCGTCTGAGTTCGACTCGTTCTGAAAGAATTTGAAATCATTGGTTACGGTAGGACAAAGGCACAGTATACATACCATTTTTACGGTGAAGCTACAACTCTGAACTAACTGAGCGGAAACTTTTTATTTGGAAACATTTTTCTTGCCTGCATATCTGGACCCGGGCTGTTGCGCGACGATCCTCCACCTCCTGGGTTGACCATTGTTTTCTCCTTCTCTTGACGCTTCATCTTGTATCTGTAGATTAAACTAATAGTGAGTACAAACGCTTCGGACGAAAATGTGAAGTTTTTTGAAAACGAATATTGGATGCAACAACATGAATCTATGTACAGGCAGATTACCTTGCTCAGTGACTGACTAACCGATGATTCTGGAACCATATCTTGACTTGTGTTGGTGTGAGTTGTATCATTTGCGCCAAATGTTCCCTTTCGGGAGCGCTCAGATATCGCTGGGATTTGAAACGACGCTCAAGTTCGTAAACCTGTGTCTGGAAAATGTAAGATTCTTTGAAAAACGTAGAAACCGAATAAAAGAACTACTATAACACCAGGTACATAGCTTAGGCTCCAAAGCTGGTGTCGTGAAAAAGTGGTGGCACAAAGTGTCTTTACCAGCAGCCAGGTTCACGTCTGTTATCATGCCCACTGGCGGACTGTTCCAAAAACACAGTGTAATGCATCCCAAGTGTGACTTGACAGTCAAAGCCAAGCAAGAGGGCCACCGTATATACCTGCGTAAAGAGTACCCTTCGCTTTCTGCGTTGTGACATGGGGAACTGAATGCCGCCTGCTCCAATACCGATGCTACTGCTTATGCCAGCTGCGGTCATCGGAGACGAAAATCGACTGACTGAATATGAAACAAAATAGAGTTTCTGTGTGATGGTGTTGAGGTTTTGTGAAATCTTTGGTTTACACACTTGATTCGGGAAGCACCGAGCAGTGTACGTGGAAGCAAAAAATCTGAAGCTTGGTGAAGTGAACATTGGTAGAAAACGGTTATTTTTTGGGAAGAGTGGTATCGTCCCATATCGAAACATCGATATGGTCGGCTAAACAACAGTATAAAATGTTTGTGGTGCGCGACGATCACTCTTTGATGTTGTGGCCAAACAGGCCATATATAAATACAGTACCAGCCACCGGAGATTTCTGCCTTCACACCCCATGCCCTACTGAGTGAAGGCTCACGGAAGCTCTAAATGTGTATATTCCAAATTCGGGCCCATAATTTCCTGAAACCTCCCAAGAAAATCACGAACTCACTATTGAATCTGGGGTCGGTCGAATACCACGCAGGCGCATAACCACTGAAGTCCGGTTGATATGGGGTGCTGGTAAAGGGGGAGGGATTGGGCAGGTAGGGGTTGACCGATGATACTGCCGGAGTCAGGTTTGTTGTCGATGTGTCTGCAACATGATGTTTTGAATGAATGTGCGTGAAGTTGCAGACCATGGCTGATGTCGATGGGCATGATAACAGGTTTAGTCCACTCCAGATAATTCTTGTGCCCCTTTTAAACGCCCACAATTACGTTACAGCACCTTAAGTTGATTTACAGCGGACCATAAACGATGCTGATTATTCCTGTACACCTTGTACCGTAGTGTTGGATAATTCTCATAATACTTCATAAATCCGGTTTGGTTGTGCACCCTCTTATCAGGATGTGGTTTATGGTACGGTCAAGCAACCCGCCGGTGGACAATCGGCAGCCGTAGAGCTACATAGCTCTCGATTGGTACGACGCGTTTCTGTTTGTTTGCGTGTTTTGTCGTAAATGCCCAATAACTACAGCATAATGTACATATTTTACCGTTGCAACTAATATTGTGGTGCTATTTATTGTCCAAGACATTTCCCCCGAATATGACTAAATGATGCATCAAATCAACAAAATCGTAATACAGTTTGATCAAAACTACAAAACATGTGTAGCTCGATTATTTGATTAAAACCCCCATAAACAACGACCTTGGATCAATAGAAGCAGCCGGAAGCTTTACTATTCTGAATGCGTGTCTGATCAATATGTCAGAGAAGCATTCTGCATTTAGAATGCAGCCATACGAAAAAGGGCAGCACAAAAAGGGCACACAGATTCAAAGCGTATCGATGGACCAGACCACCGACAGCACATGGATGACCGTACCCTTTACCCATGTGAGTGCAGGGAGTACACATAAACACATGGTTATATTATGAGTTAGCGTAAGCTCTGAGAATACGTTGGGAGAAACTTTTCAAAAGCGTGTTGCCTGATCCGTAAAGCGCACGCAGCTTGCGCAGCCAGCTGAGTTTCGTAGCATTTCGCAAATCACCACGTAAGACTGGTGTGTTGAGTGGCTGGCAGTCACGTGACCGCCTGCAGGTAACACACGCATAATGCGCTTTGCGGATCAGGCAACGTGTTTGAAAAGTTTCTCCCGTATTGTCAGAGTACACGTACAGGTGCGTTAGCTGCGGTATGCAATGTACTGGGTGGCTGAGAAAGTCCAAATCTGGATCCAGCATGAGCGCAAGAAGAGTGACACCAATGACGCAAGACACCCTGGCAGAGCCCGTGGCAACACGAAACAACACGCGCTTGTGGCTCGCATGATAAAGCGCAAAACTTGTCGACAAAAATTCGCCCATGCAAATATTGACTGAAACTGTCCCCGCTGCCAACACCATTCTGTTTCAAACGGCTGTCTATTTCATAAAAGCAGGTTCGTTAAGGCAGTAGATTGGCTGGTCCGGCGGCAGTGGGTTACCAGATAAATTCGCCCCCATTGTCACAAATTTGACCGCCACTAACTTTTTGCTGCTTTTGGCCTCGCGCATATTTGACCCGCATTTATAGGCTTAGGGTAAGGGTCCGGCCGGGCTTGAATCGGTCGGGCCTGAACCTCTGTGTCCCGGGACTGAACCGTCGCACAATATTGGGAGTCAGATTTGCTCAATCTGCCCGCTATATTTTTTTAGACTTTGACCAGATTTTTTCGATTGTTATAGGGAATACTCACCATAAATATTGGTATTTAGAAGGTTAAGAGCAGAGTGACGACCAATATGTCGTTCAAAACCATTTAACTTTATGAAGCGGTTTAAGGAACAGGGTATCTACGAGTATACTGCATCAAACGTCACAGCGCCATATCCGAAATGGCAGATATGGGTAAATTGAAAAGCAAAAGTAAAACACAAAAGCAAATAAAAAACTATTCTAACCTCCATTCTGAATTGTGCCATCCAATGGTGCACCGGTGTCCTGTGGCGCCTTCAGCTCTGTTGGTGACGCGGCTCCATTATAGCCGCTGGCGTTTGAGAAAGTGGGACCATTTTGGTCGAGACTTGGTGTTGGGTTGGCCGCACTCTGCGACATTTTCAGCTTTTTTGGGCGGCTTCGTTTGTTGCTGCAAGTCATGATGGTCGACTAAGATTGCTTGTTGGAACACACTATCTGGGTATGTGCTTTGGGGCAAGTCTGATCAAGAATAAGTTTGAACGCGCGCGTGCACAGGGTTATCAAGTGTCTACACCTTCGGGTATACCAACCAGTGTGAAGTTGATGCTGTAGTGCCGCTTTAGATCACAAATGATACTCTAGCACCCACCTAAGGGTCACTACACGACGCAGCTGTTATAGGAGGCGAATCAAACTTGACGCTGCTTAGAGGGCTGGGCTAGTGGCACTTTAGAGGTGCTCTTTAATGTAATTAGAGACTCGTGGTTTAGAGGACCACTGCGACGCATATAATACAAGTGCACCACTAAAACATTTAATGGCACTGAACTAAAATCTAAATTGGACTTCAGAAAATCTTCAACGAGCTACTAAGGGCGCACCAAGTATGGAATGAGAGCAATTAAACGAAACACACGGACTCCGCCCATTTGGAGCAGCAAGCTGATTGGCTGCCTGCACAGAGCACGCTCATTGGCTACATGATTGGGTTGGTTTGGAGTCGCACAAAAAATACAGAGCTTTGCATCGTAGAAGGTCATGTAGATACAGTAACCCAAGCGTCCACAAACCATGGTAAAACCAAAAATTGCGTGACAATTTCCAATGTATACCTACTGGCCCATGTATAATCACGCGCGCAGGTCGCAAATAAAATGCAAATCGCAAACTTGAGAACTGAATACAGACGAAGTGCAAATATCAATAAAATAATAAAAACCACTTAAGAGGGTCCTCACTCTAACTATAAATGAAATTCGTAAACCCATAAAGATTTGGTGAATAAAATAAAATTGAGCGTCTATCGAAGTAACCGAAGGTATACTGTATGTTGTATACACCAAAGAAGGCGCTGCTACAGTAATCTGAATGAACGAAACCAATCAAAACAGACACTGAATTCCATTTTAGCAACCTTGCTTCAACATAAGGCATCGATGCAAAACTAATGGAAATCAGAATTGAATGAATCAAGCCTCGAAACAAATGGACCTACATGTATATGTGTAATTGACTGACAGCTTTGCCATGTTTGCACATCTTTCCGTGCTTTTTCGTATTTAACCCGCAATTGGAATCTGACAGCAATTATGACAAAATAAGTGTGTGCCTTTCCCTCCATATGTTGCCTGTTTGCGCGTGTCTTTGGTGGCCTTTTGTCTGCTTTGTTTGCGCGCGTTGCGCGTTTCTGCTTTCGTGTCACGGAAAAAACAATAGTTACATTACAAACAAGGTACGGGGACACGGAAGAATGTTACGGTATGTTGCGCATGACTTTTCTTACACTCTAGCAGGCTAGTGACAAGATATGCCAGACCGTTTGAGTGTCGCTTTTAGCACATAATCGGAAATCATAATTAGTCGTCCTGTGAGAGGATCTACAAGCGAACGACAATAACACTTGTCGGAACCAAAATGATCCATTATCGCGCAATATCAGAGCATGCTTTTGTTGCATGGATAACCACATTGCATTCGCTGGGAATACATATTGCAGCGAATCATGAAGAAAGTCTCGAACTTGACAGAAATATGAGAAAAAGACCGGAAAGTAATGTACCAAACATACAAAATGAGCAAGCCGTCACCAATTGGCTGTGGGTTTGCCGTGCGTGAGTCACAAAATGCTATCCAGCCAATTACTGAAGTTTCAATGATTGCCAAGAAATCATTTTCCATTTTTATGGCGCACTTTGTCAATTTGAGCAGAAACTGTGCCCATTTTGTTCTCACTATGTACCGTACCCTATCCTGTGACTTACCGTAACCACACACCTGTCTCCAAACGTATGTCCATGCGACCACCTAAATTTTGTAAACACGTGCACATTGAGAAAGAAAGTCATTCATTTCTCTCTGAAATATGATACGGGTCTTTGACTTTATAATTATTATCTGATGAACCGTAACTCGCATTACGTAAATAGGTACACAATCAAGACAATGATTTATTTGTTGAAATCGATATACCGTGGCGCCACGGGCGCATTTTGCGCAGATGGTTGGTAAACACAGACAAACACCGATAGATTTTAGAGTTGTGTATGCTTCTCGGTTTTGCACGGGTTCATAGTTTTTGGTGTTCATCTCGATTTTGGTCTGGTGCTTTTAAAACGTTCCTCAGACGGACGGGAACAGCGGTCCTGTGTGCACACAACGAAAGAGAAATACTTGACCAAAAAAGTTGGCAAAAAATAATTTGATGTCGGACAAGGCAAAAGAAATTCTGTTCTCGCCCAGGCTCGAACTGGGGACCTTCAGTGTGTTAGACTGACGTGATAACCGCTACACTACGAGAACGTGACCGCCAGAAGACTAAATGTGTATCTAGAAACTAGGTAGACTGGTGTGTGCAATAGTTCCAACGCGTTGCGTTAGCCCCAGACGTGATAAAACAAAATCAGGGTCTATACGTCAGTATAGCACCGGAATTAGGCAACAGCAAAACAAAGAAGACATCCTGGCATTAGCTTATTGGCGACATATTCACAAGATAGCTTACGTATTCAATAGTGTTTGTGTGGGGAAAAAAAATTCGCAACGCAGAATGAAACATCAGCAGGTCAGATTATCGGAAATTTTGCTATACCTGTAGTGTTAAAATCGTGGGTGCTGGCGTGAGCGCGTGTGTTGGGCTTTTGCTAATTTTATTATTGCGATAATGTCGTATACCCGCCGACACAAAACGCTGAAAAAATCAGTCCAATCGGTACAGTAGAAAGTGGTTTTCCAGACACCCGAGAAAGAGGGGTGTCCGCGTTCCCAAAAAATGCGCCATTTTTGTTTTTAGTTATCTCCTCCTAGGAAACTGAACAAAGTTAGGCAAGTTATATATCAATCGACTCGTCTTGTGATGGGGCCGGACGGCATCTATATGGCTTTTTGAAACATCACTTCTATCGCGAGAAAACCCGTCACAAAGTTGCATGAGAAAATGGCCGACATTTCCCGCGCAAAGGGGGCGGAGTCGGCTGCTGATTGGCTGTTGTTGGCGCGCACGCGTGTGTGTTTCTTTACACGTGGTTTCTTTTCTTTAGTTGGCCTTGTTTTTGGGAGAAACAGCAGCGAGTTGATTGCAAGTTGAAACCTCGTTGAATTCAGTAAAAGCCCAAGCCTAAGCAAAGCTTAGGCAATAACGCCAATTTAAGCATAATCTACTATGAACCAGTTTTTCAGATTCACGCCATCAATTATCCTGAATCTTGATAAATTGTCGCGTTGATATCAATAAAATCGCAACTGTCATGCCTAAAAAGATGATCAATAAAGCCGTTGGACTATCGGGAACCAAAAAGCGACGTCACAATAAAGCGACAAAAAGAAAAATGACAACAGGGACGAAACAAATCGAAATGGTATGACTGGAACGGTTGGTTATTGTTTGGCATTTAAATCAGAGGTCGCAATCGGGCCAGCCCGGCCAGAACCCCCAAATCTCCGGCCCGGCCCGAATTTTTGGCTCAGATTTAGATTACATTAGATTAGCCCCCTCCCAGTACAGTAGCAGAAGTCGCAATCGGGCCGGGGTGTCCCGGCCCGAACCCCCAAATCTCCGGCGCGGCCCGAATTTTCGGCTGAGATTTAGATTAGATTAGATAAGCCCCGCCCCCCCCTAGTACAGTAGCAGAGGTTGCAATCGGGCCGGCCCGGCCCGAATTTTTGGCTCAGATTTAGATTACATTAGATTAGCCCCCTCCCTCCACCCAGTACAGTAGCAGAGGTCGCAATCGGGCCGGGGTGGCCCGGCCCGAACACCCAAATCTCCGGCCCGGCCCGAATTTTCGGCTGAGATTTAGATTAGATTAGATAAGCCCCCGCCCCCCCAGTACAGTAGCAGAGGTCGCAATCGGGCCGGGTTTAGCCGGCACGGCCCGGCTCGAGCTCCCAAATCTCCGGCCCGGCCCGAATTTTTGGCTCAGCTTTTGACCCAATATTTGTCGTAATTTTTGCGATTTTTGAACCTATTTTTTGGTTGAAAATTTATTGTTTTCCATGAAAAAATAGACAGATAGACAATACTGATCACTTACTTGCCGAATCCGTCAGAAATTTTAGTATTTGTGACAAAAAAATCCCTACTTTTTCAGTAAAATAAGTCACTGCAGAAGCTTCGGGCCGGGGTGCCCGACCCTCCAAATCTCCGCCTGGCCCGGCCCGAGCCAAAAGCCCAAAATCGCGAATCGGCCCGACCCGGCCCGGCCCGATCGGGTCAGTGAATTAATAGAGCCCCCCGTAATCGAGCCCCCCCCAAGATGGGGTCAGTGAGTTGATAAGTCCCTCCTATTTAGATTTTTACGGTACCCGAGGGGGGCCCATTCCCCAAGAATTACACTGCGGCACAGTGGGTGGGGGCTCTAAGTCGGCCCGGCTCGGCGTGGGTCGGGCCTTCCGATATGCAACGGCTTAGGCTTATTTTTCGATATCCTATTTATGAAGCCGAGAAAATATCAGCATCTCGGCTGGTTAAGCCTAGGTCTGTTCTGTTTTCTTTTTTAGCGAGACCAGGCGTCACGGTACAACCTTGGCGTCTAACCATTTCAGAGTGCCCAAAAACATCAATACAGCGCGAATCAAGCGAATAATTGCCAGCGACGACAACGACAACAACAACAACAACCAACATTCAAAATGAACAAAGAGGAAAATGACGAAAGGGACGAGACAAATGGGAGGAATAGAATGGCTGGAACGGTTGGTGAATGTTTGGAATTCGAATGCTCCCCGATCAGCGATAAGAAACGGGCCGGGTAAAGCCGGCCCGACCCGGTCGGCAAAAGGTCTGGCCCGGCCCGGTCTGCAGAAGAGCTCTAGGTCGGCCCGGGCGGTCAGTCAGTTCTTTCAAAAACTAAAAAAATTAAGAAGCTGCCAAAAATTGCGAAAGCTTTGTGCGAAATTCTTGTTTGTTCAAAAAGAAGCAAACAAGAGGAAACGAATTAGCAAACATTAATGCGCGAAGCGCAAAAATTTTGAAAAATGTGGCTCAAAATTGGAAATTTACTTCGAATTTAGGCATTTCGAGACGGCCTGGTCGACCTAATCCAAAATCCCGTTTTCGGTCTCTGTCCCCGATCTTTCGCCCTAAGTACCGTATTGTCGGAAACAGAACCCCCAATTAATTGAACCCCGCCCAAATGGCTCGAAATCAAAAATACAATCCCCGCCCCGCCCCCATTGATTGACCCCCATTGAAGAACCCCGTTTCCTTGCACCCCCACCGTAAACTGAACCCCACGCGCCCGGCGGCCCGATTGACACCTCTGGCTTATTCTTAAGCCTGAGAAAAGCCTAGGCCTGAAAAAACTAAACCAAAGCCTTTTTCGGTTCTTATTTCTGTGGTAAAAACCTAGATAGTAGGGGGACGTTATTAATTTACTGATCTCAATTTGGGGCTGTATTGCGGGGGGCTCCACTAAATCACTGGTCCGAATCTGAAGAAATGCTCCCTGAAATACACCTAAAAGCGTATTTGAAGGGGGTTTAATTGACTAGAATGTCATTTATCCGTTCAAACCTCGTTCAATTCGGCACAAACCTTGATCTTGACTTAACAACACCCTAATAACAATTCTCGATCATGCCTAAGAAAGATCAACAACAGCGGTTGTCTGACGGACACCAAACAGTACTTTTTACATTCACGGCCTCAAGCAGTACTTTTTACGTACATACATATTTTTACATAATATACATTAGTGAAGCCTTTTTGACACTAGGTAAATTAATGTAACTGGTTTTAGTGTGTGCATTGCTTTGCTTCGTTTTTTTCGCGTCTTTTTGAAGCAATTTTTTGGCAGGAAACCAGAGGTCACAATCGGCCTGGCCCGGCCGGCCCTCCAAATCTCAGGCCCGTAGTAGTTTTTGATTAAGAATGCTTGATATAAAATTTTATATCGTTCTCAAGTATCAAACAGCAGTTTGTGAAACAGAATGCATGATATAAAAATTTGGGCTTTCAGTTAAAAGCGAAATAATGAAGTAAAAGTAAAAAAAGTGGAGAGCGAGAGTGAAACCAGAACGTTCGTAAACATTGCCAAATTCTTTAGACCTTTATTTGCTTGACGGTTAAGCTTTCCAGAAAACAATGGCCACCAAATACACTTAGGAAGGCATCAAAAACAACAGCTTAGAACTATATAAACAGAAGTAAAACAACAATACACACATTATTTTGTCGTTTCAAAAAGTGACTTACAACAATTCCTGTATTTCTGTAAAAAATATAAATTAAAACCAGCTACATTAATTTACATAGTGTCAAAACATGTATGGTTACACTAATGCACATTATGTAAAAGTATGTATGTACGTTGTAACAGAACATTGTGAATACAGTGAACATTCGGTATAACGATTATATTATATTCGGTATAATATAAAAAATTTTTTGAGACTTTCAAGCAGCAGTTCTTGACCAAATACTGCTGATGTAAATGCAAACACAAATTAGAGACATTGCAACGCAAAATAACACAGTGCCAAAGTTGGAACAGAATCAGACAACGAGACAATACAAACAGTGTCAACGAAAAGGATCACATCGCAACATAAAAACGGACATCCAGAATAGCTGCATCATGAACACTTTGCCAAATGGTGTGGTGCAGATGGACACTGCAACCTAAAAATTGGAAGATTTGTTAGTCCGGCCCAAGGTAGGCATTCTGGGTTTGGTTTTATTCAAACCAGGAATGCTTTTTTGACCAAGAAAGTTTTATATTGCCGTTGGTATTCCTGATCTAAATGTCGGAAAAAGATTCAGCAGTGGCTGAAGTGAATGGGAAGAGTAGGTGACAATTAAAGCACTAAAGGAGTGTGCGTGGCAACGTGGCATCGCCGTTGACCTGGAAAAAATCCAGGTCGTTTTTTACCAAGAAGCAGCAGCTTTTTGACCAAGAATGCTCGCTACAAAGCTTTATATTGCCTTTGGTAGGTATTTTGGATCTAATTGTCGAGCAAAGATTTAGCAGTGGCTGAGGTGAATGGGAAGGGTAGGTGACAATTAAGACACTTCGAGGGCATCGCGCAGCGATGCCCGAGGAGTGTGCGTGGCAATGTGGCTTCGCCCTTGAACTGGGAGAAACTAGGAAAAAAGAGCCAAACAGTCTTACGGAATTATGCAACATCCGTAACCAAACCTAACCTAGACTTCTGACGGTACAAATGGAAGAAACAAGTCTAACCGTATACTTATGACGGTACAATGGGGAGAAACAAGGATTATCGAGCAACAGTTAAGGCCACTTTATACTTCGTCTCGTTGCGATACAAAGAACAAAAAACGCTGTATCGTTCCCCCTTTGTATCGAAGGTCGTTTATACTGGTTCCGAGACAACACACATTCGATACACAAAAAAGTATAAATGACGTAACGCGACACGCGCAACGAGACAGCTGTTTTGTCTCGCCGAGACAAGATTTCGGGAGTTAAAAAATCTCAACTTGCATTTGTCTCGTCATTGTTTTTTCGCCGATAGGAAGCGAATTGTTGGCTGTTTTTGGTGTCGTTAGGTTTCGCTCGACCTGGTGATACCGAAAAACAAAGAAAAAATTTAAAAACTTCCCGATTGAAAAAATGGTACGACCGGGAATTGAACCTACTTCATCGGCACTCCAGGCCGGTGACCTACCACTGAGCCACCCTTGTTGACATACGTCGGCTGTAAACCAGCAATATAAACCATTGCAGCGTGGGTGGCTGCACAGATAACGTTGAGCGCTCTGTTTGACTTTGACTGTGTGATACAGAACAGGGTCGTGTGTTGATTGTGTGTGTGTGTGTGTGTGTGCCTGGCCACCTGTCTCAACAAGGCGACAGTGCATTGCATTGCCTGATGCGAATGAGTAAGCGAAGAATGCCACTCATTCACACCGAGTTATCATAGCAAGGAAGGTTGAGGTTGAGCACAACTTCAAGTCCTGGTTTTAATTATAAAGTATTGCTGGCAATAGTGGTGTTTGGAAGCCAAAGAATAAAGTCAGTCAGTTCACCCCCCCCCCGACCGAATCGGAGCGGGCGACGGTGTTCGAAAATGAGGTGGTGATTCACGTTTGATTGTGTCAATGCGTCCCCCAATTTTTTCACAACTTTTCATTGGTGTTCTCGGTGCACAACAGCACCAGGAAAGGCATTTTCCAGGCTTGCCTAAAATTGCGGGCCGAAACGGCCTTCCATTTTTTAATTGTTCTTTCTCTTTCTTTGCGTTTGTCGCGGGAGAGAACATCCGCGACAGACGCAACAACGCAACAGCCAGAAACACTGCGCAACAAACGACAACCGATACACGGTGTCGCAATGTTCTTTGTTGCGGCTTGTTCTGGGTGACGTTTTGTTCTTTGTATCGCAACGAGACGAAGTATAAAGTGGCCTTTATGCGGTCCGACCACGTGATGTAGAAGAAATGGCGTTGCATAGTTCCGGCGCCCGCTCGGGGGAGGCGTAAATGCATAGTGCCGTGTTACATTGGGGGTTAGTCAAAACTTCGTACAACAGCGCAGAACACTTGTGTGCACTTGCACTTACATTTGTGCTTGTCTGTTACCTGACGGAAAACTATGATATGAAAATGAAAAGAGGAAAGTGTCAACAAGGGTTGCATTGTGAAACCGTGTGTTCAACCCAACGCTAAGCCGTGTGTTATTTAATAGCCAGGGATTTTGTGCTTTTGTTGTCTGGTCTGACAAGCCGCATCTTATTCATACGAACTAATTAGCTTGTCCAAAAGGACAAAAGCCAACTGATGATTATTAGCGAGTTGAACAAATCGATTCCTGTGAAGTTGCATGAGAATCGGGATAATAAGACCCACGGTAATATACATAGTAAATGTGATAATGGGTGCTGTTGTGGGATTATGTGGCGGGTGAAATCATACAGCACTTGTTTCTCACATTGACTAATGATAAGAAGTAAAATCAAAGGTGTGTTCTGTGTTGTGTTCTGTTACTGAAAAAAATGCTGCTGAAAGAAATGGTGAAAACAAATGGGCAAAAAACGGATGGGGTGCCGAACACCGAGCGGGCGCCGGAACTATGCAAACGCCATTTCTTCTACATCACGTGGTCGGACCGCATAACTGTTGCTCGATAATCCTTGTTTCTCCCCATTGTACCGTCATAAGTATACGGTTAGACTTGTTTCTTCCATTTGTACCGTCAGAAGTCTAGGTTAGGTTTGGTTACGGATGTTGCATAATTCCGTAAGCCTGTTTGGCTCTTTTTTCCTAGTCAGCTGTTTTTTCAAGTGCCTGACGAAAAGAACAGCCTTGTGCAGATTACGTGGTCATGTTCACGCGCGTCATTTTAGGTGAGTACCACACTTCTGTTTTGATCCACACTGGTTGACAACACATTGGAAAAAATTTTTGAATAGAGTACCTGACACAAGTAATACAAGCCTTTACGGATCAGGCAACGAGTTTTGAGACCAACACAATTCTTCGGAACGCATTGCCTTGTCAGATTTTAGTTCCGTTTGTAGTTCAGCTTGGGATTACTGTATTCCAGGACGGAGTAAATTGTTCGAGACAAATGCACGACTGCACCACCACACAAGAACTCAGGGTTGGAAAAAATTTTAAATAAAATTAAAAAAATTGTGGACTGGAAGTCTGCTAGCCGGCACAACGTGTGGCGTGTGGCGTGCAAAGCAGTGTGTGTCTGCACGGTTGCATGGGTATACTGTAAGTGCAACTTTGAGCCGCAGCCAGACCGCGTTCCCGTAGCTCAGTTAGTAGAGCAACTGGCTGTCCAGGCCTGGTGGCTGGGAGGTCTGAGGTTCGAGTCCTTCCGGGAGCATACGTTTGGCGCGGCGGTTCAGAGTTCGCAAAATGTTTTTTGTTTTAGATGTCTCAGATTCGGGGAAATGTGACCAAATTTGCCTAAAAACGCGCAAAAACGTGAAAAAATGCAACTTTAATTGACAAGTCACTTTTGTGACTTGGTTTGCATCACTTATGAAGGGTGTTTACGTCATTTCGGTGCGATCCAACAGTCTGGGCTTGATATGGACCGATTATTGCTGCTCTTGGTATCAGACACAACAGTTTGTGGTCAAATAAGCAAGATTCACTCATAAACAAGACAGGATTCAGACAATAAGCAGTACAAACACTTGTCGGGTCGCTGAATCAGTGTATGGGATCAACCCGACGGGGTTGAAAAACCACGTAGGTACATGCATACTGTGTCTCGTGTATCACGGGCAGGGTTGGATTAAAAAAAAGTAAAAATTTTTTTGTAAAAAAAAAATTTTTTTTTTAAAAAAAAAGTTGGCCACTTTTTTTATTTTAAAATTTTAAAAAGTAAGTCCACTTTTTTTTATTATTTTTCCCCTTTTTTTCGTTATTTTCTCACTTTTTTAAGGTAAAAATGTATGTTTTCATGCGTTTTATTGCTCATCATTCTCAAAAAATCGCCTGCGGCGCTTATATTTCAGTTTAAAATGGCGTTGTAATGGACTCATACAGTTCCTAGACATCCCAACAATCGCTGCACGTATAATATAGGACACCCCATACCGTATACTGTGCAGTTATTGAGCTATCGACGTAAGCTATCGACAGACTCCACGTTGCTCGCCTATTTGCAGTTGTGTGGATTTGTCATTTGTTGCTTTTGTCACACAACATGAGTGTGGTGTAGCTCTTTATCTCTCTTCAAATTTATCCCCAAATTCACAAACAGAAGGTTGGTCTTCCTTTTGTCATATATGTATGCCCACAGAGTTACCTTCGGGCGGGTTCTCAAAGTTGTGACCAAATGGGCTAGATCGCAGGTGATCGACATAAACATGCAAGTCAGTGGAGAAGTTCTCTTTAGTGTCCCTCAAAACATACCTAAGTAACATGATTTCAGAAATTTCATTTTTCTAGAAACCAATTTTTTGGGGGTCCGGAATAAAAAAAAAGTGATTTTTAAAAAAAAAATTTTAAAAAGTTTTTTTTAAAAAAAAAAGTTCGATAATAAAAAAATTTTTTAATCCAACCCTGATCACGGGAAGGTATAATAACATCATTTGGGGCATCTTAAGTATCACATACATGCCCCAAAGGTGATTATGTGAAGAAAATTTTTTCGACATTTGAGAAAAATGACAAAAAATAATCCCCAAAATTTTTGGACGTTTTGAATGTTTTGTTCCCCCGAAAAATTTAAAAAAATTTTCAAAATAATTTTTTTTAAAAAAACCTTTTTTTATTGCCCAACCCTGCAAGAACTTCTACCCGCTATTTGCGTACAAACAGTAGGGTGTTCTCAGTTTATACTCTCATTTTCCCAAACCATTTCCTAAGTTTCATCTTGATCTCTGACAATTCATCACATCCATCATGCCCCCAGTTTATCTATTTCTGATCAGGTTTGGACTGTTGTGCTCACTCACCACCGGCAACAGCAACAAAGCAAATTGTGAGAATGAACAAAACAATGTACAAGTCGAAATCGCCCACTATGCACCGAATCTAAAAATATGCACCACTGCATCCCTAAACGTCGGTTTCCTCGAAGCAAAAATCTATTGCGAGAGACGCACGCCTGTCGGTTTCGACAAGGGCAACTTTGTGCCCTTCGGAAAAGACTTCGGCGAATTTTTTGAACAGTTCCTTGTGAGTCTGTTCATGCCGCTTGGCCATCACCAACTATTCTTATTCGAGGATAATGGGCCGAATTGCCGAAACCGAAAACGCAATCCAGCGTGTTTGTCGACAAACATTGCACACGCTTTGAAACATTGCGCAAAGGCATTTGACCGCGCGCAATTAATTGCGATTGCGGTATCGGGAATTCGGCCCTGTGTTACATTGGTTCGAGGCAGAGGATTTCTTCAAGATCTACCGTTTTATTTCAGCACAACGAAGGCCGAGCCGAATATTGGGCCAAGTCCGAACTCTGCCCAGAAGCCAAGTGCTGCAGTATAAATGAACACAATGATATCTATCAATATGTCTCAGCGGCTGAATGTAATCACGGAACAACTTCGATCCTAGCAGTCTGTCAGTACCACGTGGCAGGTAAATACTGGGTGACGTTTCACTCTGACAGGCAGTGTACTATTTATTGTTCGTTGGCAGCGTTTGTTTGCTGCCATTTTTTTCCGGAAATGGACGCATAAATATTTTGTGTTCGCATACACCCAGGCAGGGTTGGGTAAAAATTTTTTTATTATCGAACTTTTTTAACCTTTTTTGAATTTTTAAAAATTTTTTTGAAGGGCGGACTTAGGTTGAGCACGGAATCCGGAAATATTTACATTCAAAAATTTTGATCTATTTCCGGATGCGGAACAGCATCTGCGTTTTCCGGAAATAGTTCCGGATTCCGGTTTCTGGATGAAATATGAAAAACGCAGAAGTCGGAAATGTTTTGCTCTCCTTTGAAAACACAGTGAAGTGAAATGTGGTTGAAGGTTAATTCCGTGTTCCGTAAAATTCATCCGAAAATATTTCTGGAAAACGCAAAAAATAAAAAAGTCGTCCGGAAACCGGAAATATTTCCGGATTCCGGTTTTCGTGTTCAACCTAAGTCGTCCCTAAGACTTACTTTTTTATTCCGGACCACAAAAATTTCGGTTCTCAATATTGCAAAATTGTCGAAATTTTATTTGTAAGCATATTTGATTGAGAATGTAGGACTAGTTGATACCGACCAGTTTTGTTCACAAACGGGCAGTGGCGAGGTGATATTTTTTACGATGAGCCAGGTAACGTGACAATTCGTGTTGGGGATAGTCTGTCCACCATATGTATTGGTCGCACAATGACCATGTACATAGGAATTCATAAAATCAATCCTGATTTTCACGTTCAGTCACTCTAAAGTACTGTGCTATTTGTGATTCTCACAAAACATTTTCAGCTGAAAATAATCTAGCAGATCAACCACACGTTGCTGCAGGTCTGAAACATTCTCTTTACTACGTGTTTTGTGTGTGATCGCGCAACGCAACGTCATTGCCCCGTCACTAGCCTGCTTTGCGATTCAGGAAAAAATTTTGACCAATTCTTATAAAGTCATTGTGCGACCAATACCTATGTATAGTCCGTCCACCAGCTCATGGCACTTTGTTGTTGCTGCTGGCTGGTTTGGTCCCTTCCTCCACGTTCTAATGAAAGAGAAATTGAGTGCAAGCGATTTTGCAAAAAAACTAAAAAATATAATAAAATGTGTCGAAAACGATTGAATTCGATCAAATTTAAAATTAAATTAAATTAAAATCTATAAAACACGTCGATTTCATAAACACAGCAATTTAGGAGCAAAAATAATTTTTTTCGGAAACTCAATTTCTCTTTCATTAGAACGTGGAGGAAGGGAACAAGTCGGCCAGCAGCAACACAAGGTGCCATGAGCTGGTGGACGGACTATACATAGGTTGCAGTATGAAAAGTGAATGCGTATCACGGAAAAGATAAGTAATTGACGTATTTTTTTTAGCAAAGTTACATGAAAACAGCTGCATAAGCATAACCCGCGATCAGTGACCTCCGGCGTTTTGGCACAATATTTTTATACTTGAAGTAGATTTAAATTGCTAGAAGAACCGCATGAGCACATAGTGACGGCTGCTTAGGTAATTTAGTAGAGCCACCGACTGTCTAACATTGCAATGACATTGTACCGATGCAAAATACAAGCGCCGCCGGCAATTTTTTGCGAAGACACAAACAGAAACATGCATAAAACATGCATTTTACAACAAAAAAGGGGAAAATAATAAAAAAAGTTGTGAAATAATAAAAAAGTGAACTTACTTTTCTAATTTTTAAAAACCGAAAAAGTGGCGAACTTTTTTTTAATTTTTTTTTAACTTTTTTAACCGAACCCTGCTCCCAGGCTCAATCACGAAAACGACGACACTTGCTGCAACATCAAGAATCACAACGACAGAAACCACAGGCTAGTCACACACATTCGTAAAATTACAGTATTTTTCTCCTTCAACGTGGTACTTTAATGTTTTTTCAAATGAAAATACCCCTATGTGAAGCACAGCGATTACAAAAATATTTTTTATCGGAAAAAATATCAAAGTACCACGTTGTACGAGAAAATACTGTATTCGTTTCACACTGATCAGTTATTGGAATAAGCCCCCGTTCATTTAACAGAATCCACACCAAAGAAGTTTAACACCACTTCATCCACAACCACATCGTCATCTTCAAAGACCGCTGCTCCAGATATTTCAACAATCAAATCGTCAACTTCAGTAACTGACTATCTCTCACCAAACACAACAAATTCGGATGTTACCAAGATTGCGCAAACAACAACAAATATCACCACCACAGGTTGTTGCGGGCGGTTAAGTGCCTCTTGTAAGAATGAAGCTCGCATTTCCGCTGCCTTGGCATGAATTTATTGCCGCTTTCTCAGAAATTCCGGCCCAATCAGCAAGTTGGGTGTTGATTGCGATCCTCATACTCGGTGTGGCAACCGTTTGCGTATTGTTTCTGCTATGTGGCGTGTTAGCAGCCATCCTTTGGTTCAGAAAACGTCAGAATCGTCGTGGCAATAACAACGAAGCAACGTTAGTGACAAGTGAACTTTCGCTGAAAAAATCTGTCAAAACAAACTAAAAAAAACCGAGATTTTTTTTATCCAGAACATCATCAACATCACCCAAAATCACCGAATTGCGTCAGTTCTTTGATTTAATGCACAAGAACAGTCAACCGGGTGACATAAGTCGTTCACATCAAAGTGAAACATCACCTGCAGAGTCCAAAATCGAATCATACATGAATTATAAGAATAAATACCATCCATCGCCGCAACTGTCAAAAACCATGCAAAGCGTCGGCATTTCAATATCAGGCGGACCAACCGACACAGATACAAGTGAGCTGTGGCTATGAGAACAGGCTTATGTATGCGCAATGTCAAATGTTGTGTCAGGCTATGTTATTTGCGCAATAATGTGATGTTGTTCAAGCATATGGATGCGAAATATTGCGATTGTGTGCAAGCTTGGTTGCGGCAATATTGCGATTCTGTGTGCAAGCACGGATGCGCAATTTTGCGATTATGTTGTAGCATGGTACTCAGTGGAAACAAACACAGATCATTGCAACATTGCAGCTCTTCGATCTACGGGCACTTCGAAAACAATTGATACCGAATCGGAAAATGAACAGAAACTTAGGCTCAGCCACAAACCAATGCCCAGGACACCTCCGAACACCGTAAATGACAATCGTGGATAGAAAGTGGATCTGTAGATTTAACTCGTAATGTATTTTCTCATTTCACCAGAAAATTTTATGAAAGCAACACACTGGTACTGTATGTAATAAATTGAATCGCGCTGAACAATGTGCCTGAGATCCGTCACCAAGAGCACTGATTGCAGTGTGAGTCTGAAATATTGTGATTTTCGAGTTCGGGGTTTATAAATTCGCGGTACCCATCCACATTGTATCTAATGGCCGATGCGACTTGCGTTCGGCCACGCGGTGCGCTTCGGTACTTCGAGGTGCCGGCAGAGTTTATTCCTGTTTGGCAAAATTTCGTCCATCTGTGTGCTGTATAAACAGCGAGAAATAGCTGGATCGAAGGCTCAGCAAAGGTGAAAGAGCCGGCGCGAAGGTAACCACAACACAGCACCAACCGGACCGCATCACTGACCACAAGTCCGCTAGAAGTACAACACCCCGATTTTAGAAAACAAGAGGCTTGTTGGTATTTGGTGCATTTTCGAAAGTTGTGAGGCTGGAGAACAATCGGGACAGCACACACGCGCGCGCTGTTTGTTGCACCTCCCCGCAATATGTGGCCATAGATACAAAAATAGCGATTTATTCGCTCTTTTTCCCAAACTAAAATTACCATACCATTTCCTGAATTTCATCTTGATCTCTCAACAAAACTTATATAGATATCCATCATGCCTCCAATTTATTTACTTCTGGTCAGTGTTGGACTGTTGTGCTCACTCACCACCGGCAACAGAAACAAAGCAAATTGTGAGAATGAACAAAACAATGTTCAAGTCGAAATCGCCCACTACGCAACGGATCTAAAAATTTGCACCATTGCATCCCAAAACGTCGGTTTCCTCGGAGCAAAAATATATTGCGAGAGACGCACGCCTGTCGGCTTCGACAACGGCAACTTTGTGCCCATCGGGAAAGAATTCAACAAATTTCTTGACAGGTTCCTTGTGAGTCCGCTCTGCAGTTTGGCCAGAACCATCTTTTGTTGAGCAAGGACTATGTTATATTATAACGTTGCCGGAAGGCAGAAAAAGAAGTTTCCGTGTTACCCTCACCTCAGCTTACCCATATAAAAAGGACAATGTTTTGAACATTTCTCTAGATCAACTGTTTCATTTCAGCCGACCCACAGCAGGGCTGAATACTGGGCCAACTCCGAGCTCTGCCCAGGAGCCACGTGTTGCAGCATAAATGAACACAAAAATATCCATAAATATGTCTTAGCGACTGAATGCAATCAGGGAAGCATTTCGATTCTAGCCGTCTGTCAGTACCACGTACCAGGTAAATGTTTGGGTGATGTTTCACTTTTAACAACCACGGCCATATTTGTTAGGGAGCCCTTAGTCACAGTGATGGAAAAAGGAAATGAAAATATTATCTATGTCCAAGTGTTCCATTTCCATTTTCCAACATGACTAAGGACATCTGGGAAAATGCAAAATTGAAATGAAACAAAACATTTTCTGTGTAAAATCTGACCAATCAGCGACCGAGAATTGAGCGGACCAGAAAATGTTTTTATTACGTGTCAAAACATGACTGCTGCAGAAATGTTTTATTTCATTCCCATTTTCAATTTTCCAGTATGCCCTTAGTCATATTGGAAAATGGAAATGGAAAACTTGGACATAGAAAATATTTTCATTTCCGTTTTCCACTATGACTAAGGGAGCCATGAGCCACATCAATGTTATTTCCGTACACCCAGGCTCAATCACGGAACCAACAACACCAGCTACAACTTCAAGATCCACCACAGGCTGGCATCCACATTATTTATAGCCCTGATTACTTATCTGAAAAAGTCCCCGTTAATTTAAAACAGAATCCACACAAAGAAATTTCTAAACACCAAAATCACAACGCCCTCAAAGACTCGTTGCACCACTGTTATGGTCGGACGTGGCAAGGCATGGGCAGACTT
>JASAMV010004743.1:0-55521 GCA_030248065.1 Rhynchonema sp. JSB1_4
GAGCTAGCCACGAGTTAAAAAATTTTAAAACCTTATTTTCTGATACTTTCGACGATGCTTTATTTCCCTATTGTATTTTCATTTCCGCAGCGCTGAGCGCGGCCTCAAAATTTAGGGACAAACTTGTGTTCTCGAAAAGTAAGGCCGATTTTTGGAACGTTTCGCACCCTCACCGTGTGAAGCAATGCTTTGAGCGACTGAAGTTGTGATGGCAAGCTATTCAGAAGCTGTTGTAGTCCTATCCACGTGTTACTTGACCTTCAACTCATTTGGGGTTTCTGCACCGGTCGTTCCAATTTGTGCAAAAATTCACTTTTTTCTGGAACGAAAAGTCGCTCTACCAAGAGATAGCGAATCTCCAAGGAGCTTAAAATTTGTGCGTTACATAGGCTGTCGGAATGCTTTCCAACGGTATGTAACAATATGTCCTGCCACCTTTCCTTCGGTTATGTCCCGAGCCCTTTAAAGCGGCAACCGGATATCGCACGCTCTCAGAATCCGGCCGAAATGGAAAAATGGAAATGGAGAAATATTCCATGTCCAAGTTTTCCATTTCCATTTTACAATATGACTAAGGGCACACTGGAAAATGGAAAATGGAAATGAAATAAAACATTTCTGCAGCAGTCATGTTTTGACATATGACAAAAACATATTCTGTTCCGCTCAATTCTCGGATTGGTCAGCTGATTCGTTCCGCTGATTGGTCAGATTTTATACATAAAATGTTTTGTTTCATTTCCATTTTCCAGTAGCCCTTAGTCATAATGCAAAATGGAAATCGAAAACTTCGTAGAGTATTTTTTTCATTTCCATTTTCCACTATCACTATAGGCTCCGTTAGACGCTATAAGTAGATGCTCACCCTGCAGCATTGAGATTCATGATAATCAGCAATTAAGCTGAGCCCTGGTACGGTGTGTAGCTTACGAACTAAAATTCCATTCAATGGGACAGACAACCTCAATGTTCTATCAAAGTGTTTCAAAAATTGTTTAGCTGTTGTAACCTATATGGTCGAATGTTCTGTTACACAAACATCGTATTTATCGCACCTTTCAATGTTGTTTTCTCAACCAACCGTAAAATTGTTCCAAATAAATGTGATGTGCGTTTCATGTGGCAACAGTGTCGGTAACATATTGCACCAACAAGTACAATATACATTTATGGCAGCAAATTTCAAACATTCGTTTAAAATTATCCAACGAAATGCTTACAATGTTGTGTTTACATTGAACAAAATAAACTTTGTGCACAATTTTTCACCAAAATATTCAATTGACAGGCAGTGTCGGGCTAAAAAAACGTTGGGTTGAGACGTGCGAAAACCGTTCTTTGTTCACTTCTGCTTCCGCGTGCTCACTGCATGTCGTCTTCGTTGTTGATAGCCATCGACTTTCTACGACTATGCAGCCATCGATGGGCAGCGTGAATTAAATAGCGCTCAAAATAACAGTGGAAGTGTTGCTGTTGTTTAGGAAATTGTTTGGGCAAATCCGGGTCAGTTTGGTGATGATGGCAATTGCACGTGAAAGTTAAGACAAACAAAAACTCATCGTGAGTGCAAAAAAAATCTTCCAAAAATGCTCGGGTACCTATGGTACTTACATATAGTCCGTCCACCAGCTCATGGCACTTTGTGTTGCTGCTGGCTGGTTTGTTCCCTTCCTCCACGCTCTAATGAAAGAGAAATTGAGTGTGACCGATTTTGCAAAAAACTAAAAAATAACAAAATGTGTCGAAAAAGATTAAATTCGATCAAATTTAAAATGAAATTGAATTAAAATCGATTAAACACGTCGTTTTCATAAAAATCACAATCTAGGAACAATTTTTTTCGGAAACTCAATTTCTCTTTCATTAGAACGTGGAGGAAGGGAACAAGTAGGCCAGCAGCATCACAAAGTGACATGAGCTGCCAGGTGTGAAGGTAGACAACATTGACATCGGTCGGAAGTACTGTAGTTGGTAGCACAATATGCAGTATTTGAATACCGCGGACGGCAAGAATGGCGTTTGAACGAGTTCTCCAAAAAGAACTCGGTGGTGAATAGACATCTTGAAGGAATTTGGTTGTTTTATCCCACCTCATCTCTTTGATGGACCGAGCTCAAATTTTCGCACATATTGTGCTGCAGATGCACAAAGTGCAATGTTTTTGGATTACGTTCGGAATTCGACGCAGCTGCGCACGCAAACAAGGTGACTGCTTGCGTATATTGGTCGCACAATGACTTTATAAGAATTGGTCAAATTTTTTTCCTGAATCGTAAAGCAGGAAAGTGACTGGGCAATGACGTTGCGTTGCGTGATAGCACACAAAGCATGTGGTAAAGCGAATGTTTCAGACCAGTGGCAACGTGGTTGATCTGCTAGATTATTTTTAGCTGCAAATGTTTTGTGAGAATAACAAATAGCACAGTGGTTAAGAGTGAGTGAACCTGAAAATCAGGATTTTATTTGATGAATTCTTATATGGTCATTGTGCGACCAATACTATATGCATTCGTGCATGTTCGGTTTTTTCTCCGATACAACAAGCAAAAGAAGCTTCCAAACAGAGGCCCATGCTCAGCGGCGTATCATACACAGTTTCAGTTATGGGATGGGGTTGAACACACTTTTCACACAAATGTCAATTCCGCCACTAATGCTGCCCAAAATTGGCAAATTTTCAAATCTTGTGCCCCTCCCCCCCCGTTTGCTGTGTCCCTTTCCTCGTTGGAAACTTGCCTGAGAATGGATTTAGGCCGTGTCCTCAGAGTTTCAGCGCAGTAATCTCTTGCAACCTTTACCAGTGCTTTGCCTGTTTTTCGGCCCCACCACTCTTTTCGCAGAGTTCCCATTAAACTGAACAAATATACTCCTCATGACTTGCTGTCACCTGCCCGCCCATAACACACCAATGCATCAAGTTAAGGTTCCTGGTCAACTCTGCACTGCGGTTTAGCTATTTAATAAACCATTAAACGTCACAAAAACGTCTAAAAGCTTTTATGATGCTGTAAGGGCGAATTTAGGTTAAATCCGGAATCCGGAAACCGGAAATTATTTGCATACAAAAATACAAAACATTTCCGGACTCCGGAAATATTTCGGGAAAACGCAGAAATTTACATGCAAAAATAATGCGTTTTCCGGAAATATTTCCGGATTCCGGTTTCCGGATTCAACCTAAGTCCGCCCTAAATGAACAGGTTGTTCTGTCTCCGTTTTTGACAAGCGCATGTGAAGCAGCTCAAAGACCACACGCAAAGCGGGACTTAGGCCTGTATTGGTGGACCTCCGGTTAGGTTCTCTGCGACACAAAATGGCAGCAATTGAGCGGGCAAAGTAAAAAATTCGGATATCAGATTTCGCATCTAGTCTAGCTATAGGCATGACTTATAGCCGTGTCTATAGTAGTCCTTTGAAGTCCAAGCGAAAACTCCTAACAATATGCAGTGAACCCATGTATTTTTGCCCTTTTAGCAAGTTTCATGGTTGGTTGACAACATTGTGGCTAATCTTATCAATAATGTATGATTACATAAAAAGACAGTATACGGTAGCGAACCTTACACCCACTCAATGATTTCGTGTGGCAAATGTTTAGGCGTGTGAACCACCAACTTTCGTCGAAACAACCCTGGTTATAGGACCGGACCACTTTCCACCTGTTTTGCCAAGCAACATCAATCAATTGAAGTTTTATAAGGTATAACGACGCGCTAGAACTTTGCGAAAATCGAAAAATTGTCTCGCGTTCTCGGTGCTCGCTTATTCTCAATCTACAAATATGAAAACGGCTAAATTGGGCGCCCCACAGCTGCTAATTGTGTTAGCGTCGGTTGGCAGGCAACAAAATTTCGTACAATGCACCCACGTTTTGTCATCGGATTCAAAACTCTCTTTCGGGTACCTTCGCAATGCTGGCATAGACCTTTCATTGACACAAATTACTAAGAGGCCGCTTTTTTTAACCGTGATTTCCCCTCTACTAACTTAGCACAAGTATAAAACAACAATTACGGCTCGGTTACACCAGATATGTGACATCATCCGCATGGTTTCGACTGAGTGAATTAGCCATATCACACGAGCCAGACATCACGCTTGAATGCTCTGTTTTCAGTACTTGCAGCGTCCGTATACGAAAGGCTTCTTCGCGTACAGCATAACCGTTCCATGTTTATGCTTTTTTCTGCTTTTTTCGTCACAGTTGCTCTCAGACATACATATACGAGCTGTTTTGTCCCCCCAGGCCACAGAGAATCTCACGAGCGTGCAACAAGGGCGTCACAAAAAATTTTATTAAGGGGTGACCAATGTCAAATGAGTTGGGGAAGAGATTTCGTCAAAAAAAATAGCGGGGTTCGGGGCTAATTTGGTCGGGGACTGTGTGCGATGTGGTGACCCGTCTAAAGGGTACCAATGTTGATCGACATCGGTGAGATAAAACGAATTGACACACTTCCCCTCTTAAGCAGTTAGTGGGGTCTTGTTTCCCTAAATGGAGACAGGATTCGAATCAATCCAAATCCCCCCACCCCGGGATAGAATTTGATGCTCTTGTTCCACGTGCCTTCTTTTGCTAAATGCTTCAGACTTTCAGCGGCCGAAGCAGCGCATACAGCTGAGGGACGACAGAGACAGCCAACTTGTGGTACCGTAACCGCACCGCCTACCGTAACCTACCGGAACCCGAAATCATAATGACGCGCGCAATCGTGCTGACCGGTGCACTGGTCGCGCTGGTCGTTGTTGCTGCCAGTGCGCACGCACAGCCGACGAGCTACGAGAAACTGAAAATGATGATGGGCGGAAACGGTCAGTCTGACAAGCCTAACTACGGGTACCGTAGAACGCTATCTGGTGAGCTATTATGCATGGGCTTAGATCTCTGTAATATTGTGCGACGGTTCAGTCCTGGGGCAGGGATTCAGGACTAGCCATTCAGGCCCGGCCGATTCTGGCCCGGCTGGAGCCTAAGCCTATGAATGGGTCAAACATGATGGGCCTGAATCGGCCGGGCCTGAAAAACTATGCCTGGAAAGGTCGGGTTTGAACTTCCGGGCCGGAAAAGTCGCGGAATGGCCATGTCGGGAAACGGCGGAACTAATTTTTTTCTTTGAACAAGGCGTGTCTTTACTGTCTCCCGATACCACGACACTCCCATCGAGAAACAACGGGTAACGGGAACTAAAAGCGATGATGGTGACACCTTACAGCTTTCTGACCTCATTTGCGCCATTTTTACAGCTATGTATATGTTTATTGGCAATTGTCATCATTGCTATTATTCCCGTTTCCCATTTTCCGATGGGCGTGCAGTGAGATATATTGGGGTACTACACAGCATCGCGCCTCCACTTCATGTCATCGAACTTCATTGTTGTCCAGTTCCTAAAGAATGACAAAGACCGTGAACGTTAGCATATCAAAGCGATCCAAATCCAATCAAATTTATTAAAATCCGTGCCGGCTTCTAAAAACAAAGCCGACAAGATACAAGATCAGCAAGGCTGAGACAACCCGTCTTAGGCCCACACCTCACAACCTAACACGCCTAACCCCGTCCTTAATTATTCCTTCAGCCCTGGGCAAGCGCAGCGGCGGGCTGACGGGCGACGAGTTCGACATGCGTGCCCGTCGGCTGGCCAAGTTCGACCCGTCAATGTTGGGCCAACGGTACGGCAAACGGGAAGGTCACGATGACTACGATCTGATGTTTGGCTGAGAAGTGGAGGATTATATTTTTAGGACCATCTGTGAAAAAGTAGCAGCATTTTGATGAGTCGCAGCCAGACTTGATGTATTTATGCCTGTGAGTGTTCTTTGTTAGGTTCGTTCTCTTCCTCGCTCTGTGTATGACTTCTCTCATATCCGTGTCACACATGCGTTGGTTCAAGTGATACCATTGTTGTACACGGCGTTGCACGTGACCACATATTGTAGCACACATGCCGCCCCGGTCTGCTGGTGTTCCCGCGCTTACATTATTCTCATTATGTATAGTGTTGGTGGTGTAAAAAAGAAAACATGCATCACAAAGAACACGTTTGCCCCCCCCCAAAAAAAAAACAGTTTCACCAGACTATAAAGTGGTAAAGCATCGGTAGAACACACACACACACACACACACACACACACACACACACACACACACACACACACACACACACACACACACACACACACACACACACACACACACACACACACACACACACACACACACACACACACACACACACACACACACACACACACACACACACACACACACACACACACACACACACACACACACACACACACACACACACACACACACACACACACACACACACACACACACACACACACACACACACACACACACACACACACACACACACACACACACACACACACACACACACACACACACACACACACACACAGCGCGCGCGCGCGCGCGTACAGCAGTTTTCGGAGGTTCGGGTCAAGTCTCACAGGAAATTTCCAGAAGTCGGCTCTTTTTCATTCTTACACCACAATCAGCTGAAAGTGCAGCGTCTGGGAATACAGCGGAACGTTTCTCAAGCGCTGACCTCGCCATGAGTGTTCTCTTTGTTCGAAGAAAGAACAGAGGTATAAGGTGCGCCCGGAAGTGGTAGCACACGCAAGCGTACAGGAACCAACCCAAAACCGAGGGAATTTCCTGCTGCTGAAAACGCAACTGACACACACGCGCGCACAGAGGTTCCAACCGTGGCATGTGGCGATCAAACGAGACAACACACACACGCCAACTTTAAGTGAGTGTAAGTAAGCCCCAAAGGATGCGCGCTGCAATGAAGCTTCCAGTTGGATGGAGTCAGTGATTTGGCACTGGCACACAACATACATTAAGTTATGGGACGGAAATGATTTAAACAGTTCGTAAATGTCAAAAAATATGCGTTTCAGCCCGTTCAGCTCTTTTTTTATGAACGAATCCTGTAGTGGTGAGTAATTTGATTAAAATACGATTCAACTTCAATTAAATACTCCAAATTGTGAATTGTGACCCAGATTCGCGCCTGCCCGTTCACTTGCATGTATCGGTGCAAGTGCAAAAAGAAATCAAAACATCAAGACCCAATCTCAGTTATTTAGACGACCAAACAGGCCAAGTCTGCAAGCAAGTTAAGTAAGTAATGTGGTAGATTGGCGTCTCTCCATCTAGGTCTGGGACGCCTCTCAGGCTTGATATCAAGACCATTATTACTTTTGCTCCCGCGTGCCGCCGAAGAAAAACGGCGAAGAATAAATTGCACCCTCTACGCACGTTTGGTGTCATCAAAGCGACGCTATGCTTTATTTGCAACTTTCTCGGTCGTTTTGGGTCAAACCACCACGTTGGAGGTATACTGTATGTAGATCGTGGACCACCACGCCGTATTAAGTGAAGTATTGTGTACGCCTACATACGTGGTCGGTGCCAACCCGAGCAGTGGTTTGGTCCTGAAAATGAATAATTTTGATCCCCGTGTACTCCGTCCTTTTTGCAGGAATATTAGTTCGTCATTATTCAAATGAGTAGACTGGAATGGGGTCCATATCGCATGGATATCAATTTCGATTGTTGGCTAGCCCAGCAAATCAGTCCAGACTTGCCTCTCCCTACGATTTTACCCAATTATGTACCTCTTGTCGGTACCTGGTTTCGGGCTGCTTTGTTTTTCAGTCCAGTATTTAAAATTTCTTGAAGCTTTCTTTGAAGCACAATGTTCATGTTGAAGGAAAAGACAGCAGGTTTTTACGGGTAATGAGTAACGTATACCTACCAGTGTCCTCCGCTAATCAAATACAGTACATACACGTGACTTTCAAAGGCGCCAGCAGCAACCGGAGATATAAAGTTCCGCACGCCTCCTGTGACCTACACCAAAGACACGCACATACAAGCCAACACAAAACGCGCAATCGCCTGCGAAATAAGTTTTAAATGCCCTTGCAGATTACATTCAATATGAGGAGTTTCAACATTTTTGAGATGTCACAGATCTTATGTTTTTTGACTTGGTTTCTCTGAGCCTAAAACGAGCCACCAGAAACTCACCCGGGGAGGGGGTTACATCTGAATTCTTCCGGTGGTTCATGTCTGTAACGAATGAGCAACGCGTCTGTTTCATTTTACGGTCATGTTTCCAAGTGAACGACGGAAACAGCTGATGATTGACAACTCAAAGTGAGTCGCTTAGAGCCATGCGCCCAGCACCCGGTATGGAACACGATAGGTACATACAATTGAGACTGTCAGCATCAGTATTGTATGCACGTAAATACTTGGATGCATGTATGTATCAACTTCGAAGGCAAGCAACGATTTGCCTTTAGCAAGACACTTGGGCTGTGAGCAGATAAACGCGGAACGGCAGATTTCTGCATTCCGCATTCCGCGTTTATCTGCTCACCTTTGCGGAACGGTGCGTGCTTGGGTGACGATGACAACTTCCAGCGTGCTGACCTCAAAATGTTGCGTGTTAACGCCAACAGCAACTGAGATGCTTGACCAAAAGCATAAATTTACTTGCAGAAATTCAAAATTCTGCAAAGGTGAGCAGATAAACGCGGAATGCGGAATGCAGAAATCTGCCATTCCGCGTTTATCTGCTCACCAATTTCCGCATTCCGCGTTTATCTGCTCACAGCCTTGGTCTCCGACGCAGTTTCTGTATATGGGCAAGCAATCCCGTAGGCAACCCCCAAGGCAAGCTTATTGCCGTCAAAGTTTAGGCCCTTGGCGTTTGAGCTGGTGTGGTTTACTGCGTGGTAGGTGATATGTAATGAAAGGTTTTTTTATTCTGGACGCTCGATATTAGCGTCAAATGGTATGCGTGGGCCTATATAATCACAGGTGATCACATTCCACAAAATGTACCTTTCTGATTATCCTGAAATACATACATACATGTTATCAATTTTAATTGCGTTTTCCCCACGTTTGTATTCCTGTGGTTTCATGGGTTGTACAACAACTGATGAGGTAGTGTTCTGCAGTGTCTTCACTGTTCTTGGCACCGATGTCGGTCTGACGATTGTTGCGACCCTGATCTGAAAAGGTGGGAGTTGAGCAGTGGTCGATGACCAGCTCGGAGTTCCTTTATGAGTTTATTTCGGGATGCATGGTGGACATTTCCTCTAATTTAGTTTTCTGACTGATGCACGCCATTCTGCTGACGGTTCGGCTTCAGATTTTTCTTCAACTGTTTGGCAAATATGGCCGCTTTCGTTGCATCTGGTCTGTGCTCATGCTTAATGATCTCGGCAATGTTTGCCAAGATTCTTTGGTGTGTGTGTGTTTATGCAGGCGCATGCGCATGCATGCGTTTGCAGGCTTCAATCCAACGGTTCAAGTGCGCAAAGACTTCAAGTTCAAGACTTCGCAAAACACCACACAACTGCCATTAATTAACTGCTCGTTAGCGTAGACATCTTGAGCTATGCTGTTTTCTTTTGTGTGCTTTTGTTTCGCTGTGGCGCCCGCGCGTCTGTCTGTCCAGCAACATTCACACCTTTATTTTTTGAAAGTACGTACGTACATGCACAATGGATTAGGTAGTCCACTGACAATGTGTGTACCTATAGCAGGTCTCAATGGCATAATGCCCAAGCGTTCTGTTTTCTTTTTTTAACATGAATATGTCTGCGACGTCAACCATGTTTCATTTGTCCTTGCTCAGTTCTTGTTTATTTGTACGGGCCATGGTGTAGCAACGTTTTTGAAGCCCGCCACGCTAAATTTACCATTGCTGGTCAGTGTGAATGTAAAACAGTTTTGGAGTTGGCTTTGAAACGGGCAAAACTCGCTGCTGTTACAGTACCTTATTGTAACGTACCAGTCAGTGGCTAACTTGTGGTTTAATTACCCGTTGCCCTCTCTCACTGGCTTGCACTTTTGTGCGCAGCAGTGATGTTTTACTTGAGCAATAAGATTTCCTTGAGGTCCTTTTTGGAGGTCAATTGGCCAGAGGTGTTCGCACCGACGAGGCCGAAACGGGCAAAACTCACTGCTGTGACATTATTTGAACTCAAACACTTTCCACTCCGCTTTTCGTGAAATGATTCTCGCGATGAAAACCTGAGTGGCAACAATCTGAATTATGTAGTTAACCGATGTAGCGCTGCTGCACTACGCAAGCTTAGAAGAAATGTTACGTTGCGATTACATATTCAAGCCACTCATTCAAAAAAACATAATTTTCCGGATTAGCGCACCCCGAATATGAAGCACCCGTGCATGCCAGTCTCTCTCACGCGCCCGCGCACCAGAGAGACTTGACTTCTCCAACTGTTGCGGCTTGAGAAGAGCCCGACAATGGAGTGCACAAGCATATGAGGTGAGAATAAGCCTTTTGTGTGCGCTTGTGCGTGCGAAGCCCCCTCCTTTGCGCCATAAGAAACGCGACAAATTTCGGCTCGGTTTCCAGTGTCACCAAGCCTATTGTGTGGTGGATGTGGAGCCCGATCAAGTCCCCGGAGATGGCACACACACTCTTTGACGTCTCAAGCTGAAAAAACCAGCAGGCGCGACATGTTCCATTCCTTTCATGAGCCCTTAACTACTGTTGGTCGAGCACTGTACAGCTTCATGCACGCATTATTCAATGTTATTCTGAATTGAAGTGTTGCCTGTTTTTTCAAGCGCCCGACATTTAGTGCCAGTTACACGTGAAGATGGCTGACTTTTATTGACCAGGAATCTGCGCAGCAAGTATATACTTGTTGTAGTATTATTGTTTTTCGCACAGCGTGTGCGCACGGAGCAGCGATTTCCACCATTTTTTGATTGCTCCACCCTCTCCAGCATGCATTTGTATACATATGTATACTTCGTGTGATTAACTTGCACGCGCACTGCTCAAATCTAATTTCACCTCATTGTCGCGCTGTGGCGCACGTATACGTGCAGTCCATCGACTCCAATGTCATATCCTTCGTCTGGGTTAAAAACCATCTGATGCGATAGATAATGGCTCTCAAGCGTATGGATCCTTCCTTGTTGAGCATCAGAGATCGGGCACCGGCAAAGAACCATGTTCTGGCAACAGCACTAGCCGGCATTGTTAAAGTGGCAATGTCACACTTCCTTTGCGTTCTGGCCAAGAGTCGATATCGGGTCTTCAAAAAACAGTTCCGCACCGCAACACAACCGAGAAGTTCCACTTTCTTGGGAGCAGTCCGTAGCGGGAACCAGACGATTCGGGGAACTTTCTAGTGCCCTTTGCTGTGGTATATAGGTTTGAGCCAACCAGGCTAAAATCCTAACACCTTATGCTTTCGAGATTGATACGATAAGAGATAGCAGAGGAGGAGGAGACTTTGAGCATTGCAACCTCAGAACCTCCCTTACATTTCTGCTGCAACAAAAATATATAGACAAAGAAAAATGGTCGAGCGCGCCTTTTTGAACTGTCACAGACGGATCCCCATTGTTTTTGGCCATGTATGCATGGCGATGGTATCGCGCCTCATATTTTGTGCAATTTTCTCCCTCTGATGTGACAAACTTTAAGATTGTGCTCTCAAAGAGGGGGAGGGACCATGCGCGTGGCTGATGGGTGACTTTGTATGTATACATACATGTTCGTGTATGTTTTGTAATGTTTATGTTCAATACATCTGCGATTTATCACTTACAGTGTGTGTGTGCATCACCCGCGTGGAGCTATTAGTCCTTACATATCCATATCCAAAGTCAGAACGAAAGAAAACCTACATATGTAGTGAACCTGATGGTACCCAAAATTTCGCTTGCCGAAAGAAGATTTCACACATGAAGCTCAGACTGAGTCCAACTACATATACCTTAGTGCCTAAATACTCGTGATCCCCGACTCCAATCCATACAGTACATGCCTTAGTTTGAAAAAACGGCTCCGAAGTCTCCGATGAGAGCAGTTGTTTTTTAATTCCCAGATTCCACGTATATACGGATGTGTTTTGTGGACACGTGCGGCGCAAGGACGCGCGGAGGGCCTTAGCGGTTTCGACGCCCGAAGTCTGAGACCGCTGCTGCCTCTGCCTGCGTACCATCAGTTAGACAGCTGTCCCAAAAACCTAACGGTACAGTTTCAGAGTCAAACTAAATAGTTTGGGTTAAGCCTCACGCGCAACAAATGTGAACAGTGTACTAGTCACGTACACAGAGTCCACATTATCCGAAGGTAGTGGTATCCCAGCTGTTCCAGTTACTCCAGTCCTAATGTTACGTCATAAATTTTCAGCTTTATGCTTACATCGGGTAATGTGTGTTGAGGCCCATTCCTTGAAATGCGCCGCCAGCCGCCCTATTAGCGTTTATCTGATTAATAGCCGGTGCGCTTTGAAATATGCAGAAAGCGATGACCAGCGGGTATTTATAGATCCAGCTATAAATTCATTTTGTTACTTCTGCTTGTATACTAAGCAACACTTGTTATTGCTTTGAGGCACCGTTCACGAAATTTTCAATTTCCGCCCACCCACGATTTTTTTTAGGCATTTTTAGGCGCCGCCGCCCAACCTGCACCTGCCTCCGCCGGGCCTGCAGCCGCCTGCAGGCTCCGCTGGTTTCTTTTCTTAACTGCAGGCTGAGCCTGCGCCGCCTCAGGATCGCCCAGAATTGCAACTGGTACTGTAACTGAAATATGGCGAACTCACAAAAATTTACCTTTCTCATCAGAAACGGCACCGCCAGCGTGGTACATACAGTAAGCATCGCGCCAGTTGCAAAATCTTCAAATATTCAGAAACTTGCGCAGGGGAACAGGGAACCGACAGACTGTGTAACTGAGAAAGCAGATTGAAATGGACAAACCTCGTTCCTTGCGTTTTCTATGCATAGGTAAGAGTCTGTCCAAACAAAGAAGCGCATGGGCATATTGGTGATAGGTATATTCGGAACTCTTCGGTTGTTTGGATACTTGAGCAAGGTCTTTTTCATTAACTGTCATTCTACATACCTGTATTTTTATGCCGCATCGGTCACCATGCGGCTTTTTTCAAGATGAGAAATGATATATTCAGGTCATCTCAGGTCTCGGCCAAGCCTTTAAGGCGTTTAAGGCCAAACCGGACCGGTCCGATCATCTACCATGTTTGCTGCCGCGCACTGATGGTACTGTAATTCTGACTTTTTGTGCTGGGTCGGTATAATATCGCCTTCAACATTGGACGCCCAAATGCGGGTGTGTGTGTGCGCAAAATGCTCGTCAAACTTCATTTAATGTTGCGCGTCAGTGCGTATGTGTGTACTGTATTTCCTTTATTTTCTATCCAGAAAAGAAGGCGCGCAGTGTCGGCCTTCCTCCACCACAACATGTTGCTGGGTCACACTTTGGAGGCCATCGGCAGGATTTGCGCTGGTTTGGGCGTGTGCCTATAGGGTACATATTGCCGGGCGGCAATAAGTCCCTCGGTGTAGTTCCTGTCAAGTATGCGCAAAAACGCATGCAGTTTTCTGTTTTTATGAATGTAATGTAGAAAAGTGTAGAAACGTACATATTCGAACGAACTGCGCATGCCGCACTTAAAAAGCGAAAGAGACTTTCTTCGTGCGCTCTCTAAAGTTAGCCACTCAGACGTGCAACTCATATTGAACGCGGCGGTATCTGTTCCGCCTTTTTCTGCCGGTAACCGACATTAAACAAAAAAAAACTAAGTAGAATCGCGCAGCGCGCGTGGTGCGCTCCAACTGCTCACATATACGGCACACCCGTGTCTGCGTGGTTTCCGGCAAAGTGACCGCAAACCCATCAGAAGCGTTCAGTGTTATTTTTCCACCCTTTGAGCACAGGCAGAACGAAATATTCGGCGACTTTTCAAGCCAGGAAGTTCAGGCTCGACCTTTTCGGGCCCGGTTTTTCAGGCCCGGCCGATTCAGGCCCGTCATACTTGACCCATTTATAGGCTTAGGCCGGGCCTGAATCTGTACCCCGGGACTGAATCGTCACACGGGCAGAAAGAAAGCCTTAGGCCGCATTCACAATGCAAGCGGATTAGCGGATTAGCCGATTAGCGGGCGAGATGCGCACGCTTTTGCATTCACAATGCAAAAAGCGGATTAGCGGGTTAGCGGATTAGCGGGCGAGCAACTTTTCACACCCGCTAATCCGCTAATCCGCTGCACGCGTGTGCATTCACAATGCAAAGCGGATTAGCCTGTTAGCGGATTAGCGGGTCCGCTAATCCGCTTTTCACGATTAGAACTGGTTCTATTTTTTTTGCGGATTAGCACCGGAGGCGCACGTTCAGAAGTTTATTATTTGCCTTCAAAACATTTTCAGAGCATGAAAAAAGTGTATACATTAGCAGCTTAACCACCTGCGTTCATTGGAAACGTTTTTGTTGCAGTTTGATGTTTGGAAAAGAGATTTTTTACAACGTATGGTATCATTATCGCGTTCAGTTTCGACTCTACACGACAAGGTTGTAAAATGCTGTATTACAAAATGTGCTTGCTGTTTTTTCCGACGGGCTTTGCATCGTGGCGAAAGTAAAGCCAGCCAGCCAGCCACTGAAGAAATAACTTGCATCGAACAACCAATGCGAGAATGCAATTCAACTCATTCACATTTTTGCCACAGCAGCCAGCTATTTTTACACGGTTTCATATGAAAACAAAAAAACTGAAGAAATAATGTAAAGTGATGTCCATGGGCGGTGTCGTACACGCGCCCTATTATTCAGCAGGCCAGCACGCTACCGCTGCGCTTCGCAGCTCTGCATCGATCGTGCTATAAAGCGAGTGATAAACCTAGCAGCGTGTAAACTGCAAGTCTGTGTTGCGCTAAACTAGACAGTGCAGTGCTTATGATATCACACACGCGAAGGTTTGTTCGTGCATAAACACTGCGTCCTGCCTGAGGCGCATGTGGTCGAAGTTTGGCTAATATTACAATGGTCAACTCAAGTGGTCAAATCACTTAGTCAACTCACAGCAGTCCCAAATAAATGCGAGAAATAATACATGGCATTCGGGGTGAGTTGACGAATCTACAATGTAAGTTGACAAAGTGATTCGACCACTTGAGTTGACCACTCTAATATACGCCTATGTGTTATTCGTGCTATTTTCGTGATCGGTGTTCCTATATTTCTGTTTATTGGTTGGAAATGCTGCAATCCAATGAAACATTTAGAATAACAACATTTGATTGATTTGATGTGTGTAATTTGCCATTTGTTGAACAAAGAAAGACACAAACAACAAAATTTTGAAGTAAATCTACTTTTTCACCTAAACTCGGACGACGTGCATTGTGAGCGCAAACACTTTTTGCGGATTAGCGGATTAGCGGGTTAGCGGATTAGCGGGTCTCCAATTAGCTGACCCGCTAATCCGCTTTTTCAATTTCCATTGTGAATGCAAAAGCGTGCGCGAAAAGCGGGCCCGCTAATCCGCAACCCGCTAATCCGCTAATCCGCTAACCCGCTAATCCGCTGCATTGTGAATGCGGCCTTAATCCGTGCAGAAGCGTTCTTGACTTTTAAATACAAATGCTGGCTGATAGTACTGTCGTCAAATTAAGTCGTCAAAGCTTGACGTCAAATTACGCAATAATAATAATCATGAGCTTAATGCTTCAGCTTTTCTACTCCAGATTTCGAAACTTTTCATCTTGCCATGTTTTAGATTCTTTTGTACCTTGAGACTTTTACGCACATTGGACTTCATGTGCATATGAGTGTGTGCAACAAGAATGAGCAATCTAGTCCGCCAAGCGCAACTCTTCACGACGTGTATACCGGCGTAGCAAGTGCATTTACGCGCATTTTGTTTACGCAAGCGTACGTACACGCGCGAAAAACACTGACTTTCAGGCCATGATACTGTGGCTTCATTGATACCTTGTGACTTCCTCTTTTCAAAAGAGGCGCCCGTTTTCGAAGCAAAGTGTGAGCGCATGAGCGCAAAAGGTTATGCCCCGCCTATTTGGGCACGCAAGTGCCACAATGGTATCCGTGTATGTAATGTGCGCTATGCATGTAGACACTGGGTATGTACCAAAGAGCTGTCTGCTGAAACAACTCATTCGCGATTCGCCAGCATATTTATACATTACAGTGGGCGGGCGGGCGCGGTATGCCGCAAAAATTCAATTGTGTTATACTTGTGCCCTGGACGGTGCATGTATGTATGTACATGTGTACCCAGTTGTTGGTTTAAGTCCCCTGTCTGCTACATACATTACCTGGGTACACAAAATCTGAGACAAACAATACCTTGACATTTTGATTTGTTCTCAGAAATGAACAGCAGTGCAAAAAAAAGTCAATCGTTCGATGACTGTACGATTAAGCTTATGATTAGCCATGTGATCACAATTAGGGCCTGTGTGCGGCTTGAAACAACAAAACTTGGCAGTGATGAATTGTCCTGCATTCAAGCACCCGCAGGCGCGAGCGAAAGTTATTCAGATTTCTCAGCCACCCAGACAAATAAATGCTTAACGCGTACACGGGTCGGAGCGGTAATTTGGGCGCAAAGCGCGCATAACGCTGCAACAGCACATAAATTTCTTCTGTTTTCGTGCGGTGGTCTTCTCTTCGCAGCCGAATTTCACACAAAACAATCTGATGCGTGCATCAATACTACATACTACTGTATAAATCGTAGTATTTTGTCATGCGATGGTGCTTCCTTCCCGCGGTTCCTGAAACTGCACTATAGAGTGTAGTAGTTGTAGTACTACTTGCCCTTCCCCAGTACGGCTCCTTAAAAAGCAAGCCGAAGTTTGAAATCGGCCGCGGTACTTGCAGCTCGCTTTGCTGCGCGCTTCCCCCGCCCCCCCCCCTTTGACTGCTCATTTATTTATCGTTTTCGCTATTGCGCGTTTATATCTTTATACGCTTTTGTCTCGCATGTGGACCCGCGGGTTCGGGATTCAATGCGCCAGCTTTTTTGGAAAGGTCAAAGGATCCGGTGTGGTTCCGCGAAATACGCTGCATGGATTTTCGAATAAATCATCATGGATAGCGTGGACCTGTTTGTTGCCAAAAGTTTGTAGACATACCAACCTATACAACATGCAGTCTTAGTATACATACATACTGTAGTAGCAGCTTTCGCATCTAGAATATATGGATACTTTGCGCCATGTTCGAAAAATTATGGCTTTGTTTATTTTTGCCGCTGGTTGACCAACCCGCTGTTGACCACGCGCATGAATGCTGCGCAAAGCAAGTGTGACCCTGCACTAGTGGAGCCACAGAAAGTTCTTGATCCCTGCACATGTATTGAATGCAGTAATGTTGGTCTGTTGTTTCGCCCTGCTTTCGCAGACAGACCGGTTCGCAGGGCTCGTCAGCGCGAACGCCTCTGGCAAATTTGCCTCCATGTCATTTGAGGTCATACTCCACGAAGGCTGCTGCTGGAAATTCACGTTTTCCACAACTGAGCAGCAAACAACAGGAACATTAAACTAGATCCTCAAGATTCATTCTGTTTAATAATGTAACCAGGAACTACAGTACATTTCCAGGACAGGGGTAGCTGCACTAGTGTCACGCGGGCGTACGATTAATTTGCGGGCAGTACTTAAAAGGCAGCATTTTGTGACTTTCCCACGCCCAAGCACGCACTAGGTCACACGCGTGCGGGTGCGTGCGATTGTTAAGCAAAAAGTCGATAACTCTTAAGCACGTGCACGCAAATTAATCGTATACCCGCGTGCGCACTAGTGCAACTACCCCTTTCCTGGTAATGTACTGTATGTGTACACATAGCACCCTTATCTTCAAGGTTGACATCAAATTCTTCGAGGCATAACAATGCTGCCTCGAATGAATAATAGAGGGATCTTTCCAAAACAGCGCCCCCTTGACCACCCTGGTGGGCCTAACGTCTTCTTCGTTTCAAGCAAGTTTCTCCCACGACCGAGTTCAGAATTGTCATTGACCAAGAATGACAAAACTAGGTGATCAGAATGGCTCCATGTGTGCACCTTTTGTCACCAACTTGCTTTTAAGTGGTTGTGTAACATCATACTATGTCAGTCTCCCACTGTTTAAAATTTTGCAAGCACCCCAATCTTGTTCGAGAAATTCATCGGAATATCCATACAGAAAGAGCAGATTTTTTGTCGATCGAGGAATTGGCTCTACGCAGAAGAAACAGTGAGCCCGGGAAGTGATTCGATCCGTTTATTTCGCAATTTCATATTGAATTTCTTCCTGTGTCATGCTTTCCATTAGCTCCCTCACCCCTTTCTGTGTGACATATTTTTGGCGGGCGCTGCAATATGACAAATGGATCGTGGGCGCCACGGCTTAAACGTTTCCAAACACATCACTCATCATGCATTATATTCGAGTGCGTGTGGTGCACTGCCGTTTGTACCAAAAAGACAAAAAAAAACGGAAGACGCAGCTTCGGGAAACCAATCCAACTGCTCAGAAAGGACTCTGGCTCTGGACTGATTTTGGCACAATTGAACCCATGTACAGTTCCGGGTGCAATTCTAGGCTGAAAGTTGAAGTCGCGTGCACGCGACTTCCTAGTGCTAAAACATAGGGAGCGCACGCCAGCGCACGCGAAGTTACTTCGACTTTTGCCTATACTTAGCACTGTTTCGCACGCGCGTGTACGCGCGTGCACGCGACTTCAACTTTCAGCCTAGAATTGCACCCGGTACTGTATAACTTTGCCCACGAATGAAGTGTAGCTTTATTTGTGCGTGCTAGAAAAGTTTCTCAAGAGGCGCTTTAAACGCACGGAAGCTGTGACTCCATCCAACGAATTTTTTTTCCACATTACGAGTTGTGCATTTTTTAAATTGAACTTAACGGTTTTCATTAATAAGCTGGATGTTAAATGCACGCGGCAAAATCCCGATATCACTTGTGTACTCCAGAAACGCTGTGTTGTACAACTCAATCAGCCAATGATGTTATTGTCAGTTGCTCACTAAATTTCTGGCTTGCAGATTATTATTTTCAAGCGGGAACTCAGTGGCACAACCCATCACCAGCGAGCTGAGCTGACCGTTTATCGCACAGTTTGGGATTCAATATTTGCGCGGTGTCAGCCAGTCGTGCGCAGTCCGTTGTCTGATATGCGATGCGTGATAAATCGAGCGACAGTGACGAGAAAGGTGAAATAATGTTTCAACGTCTATTCCGCGACTTTTCAGGCCCGACCTTTCAGGCCCAGTTTTTCGGGCCCGGCCGATTAGGCTTAGGCTCCAACCGGGCCAGAATCGGCCGGGCCTGAACCTGTGCCTGCCCCGGGACTGAACCGTCGCACAATATGCAAAGTCTGGTACAGAATGACATTGAGAGCGATGTCAAGCCTGGTGATCGGATCAGATCGGACCGGATCCGCGCTGCCTTGGTCACGTGACTTTTTGAGTAAAGAATAAATCGTGCCACTAATTTCGTTCAGCATGAAATATGCTCCCCAACCTAAAACGAAACATAATAAACTGCAAGAAATTAGTGGCCCCAGTAAATTTCTTAATATCCTTAATGCAGGAATCACGCGCCACCAAGGCAAGTAATCATCCGATCAACAAGTTTGATATCGCCCCGAGTCCATTTTTCTGCATGAACCCCTAGATTTATGCAATAGAAGCTGCCTTCCGGGCGGATGTCAAAGACGGTGTTTCTACAGTAGCAGAGAAGATGCAGTATTCACGTGTCTGGCCTGCGCTTATGTATACGTGGTCCTAACCCCGAACACCAGGGTTGTTTCAAAAAAAAAGTGGTTAATTAAAAAATTTTTTTAAAAAAAAATTTTTTTTTTGAAACTCAGATTTTGCTTTTTTTTTAATAAAAAAAAGTTGCCCAAAAAGGGCTGAAATGTCCAAATGGCCTTTTTCGAGGCAAAAAAGTGGCACTTTTTTCCTGTGGACGGGACAATTTTTCCAAAATCGCGCCTGCGGCGCCCTGTATTGTCCCCAAATCCGTACAGGGATGCGCGGGGCTGGTCTTTTATAGTGATGTGGCACCGATAATGTACTACTGCATGCTACTACACATGTATATACATAGGTCTGGTGCAAAACCGGGCGCGCAAAGTCGATCTGACACGCAAGATTTGGGCTGTAATCGATATTTTGATGGTCGTATGTCAGATATACGGCATTAGATGCATTAAAATACGTTGTACGGCATGCTACAATACATTAGAGTAACATCGTTAGTCAACATCAACCTCAGACTGGTAGAAGACCATAGAATCTGCACAATACTACCGGGTGTCACCGCACAAGTTGGGTCTCAGGCGAAAATTTTTCAATTTTTGAAAAATATGTTGGATCGATTTCATTTGTCCTGAAACGTCGTTTGCAACACTTTTTCTAATAAAAAAAATTTTCGTCAAAAAAAAAATCAGAAAAAAAATTTTTTTAAAAAAAAAAAAGCTCGTTAATAAAAAATTTTTTTTTTCAACCCTGCCGAACACTTATCCTGTCTTGAACAAATTTCAAAGAGGCCGTGTTCTCTAGGTTGTAGCAGCTGACTGTGCATAGTAGCACGATCACGATTACCACGCCACGTTCAGCAGGTATTATAATACCAGAAGCTGGAGTACACTGCTGCTATTGGAAGACATATCCAGATCAGGGCTGGATATTGAGCTTTGACGAACATCGCCAAATACATACACACATGCTCGCACCAAGCGGGCAGAAACGCAGTATGTGTGTTTACAGAAACGGCCAAGTTCCAACCGGATCGTGCGCCCAGTCCGACATCGAGTGCGTCATGCAATCATCGAGCCGCCTATCAGCGACGGTCGTGGGACCCATCTGAACGGCATTCGGCTGATGAGTATGAACGTACGTGTTTGTAAAATTATATATGCAGTAGAATTATATGCAAGAGCATATATAATGTCGTAGCACATAATATACAGTAAGCGTACTTCACAAATCAAAGTCACCGTCAAGATCAACCGTTCACCGTTAATGTGACGGTGAACGTTGACGTTGAGCTGGACGGGTGTGAGCCTTTTGTGAAATCCACTCATGATAGTGAAAAAAATATGAGAAAAAATTTGACACCCATATACCTTCACCATACATCCATCCAAAAGGTTGGAAAGATGATTAGATATACATACTGTCAGGTGCAAGAAAGATTCAAATCTCTACCCAGCATCAAATCCCCAGTACCCAGACACATACAATGCTTAATTGCAGCCAAGCGCCTGCACCAGCACAGCTCCAAATCGGCGGGAGGCCCAGGTCCAAGAGACAGTACTTCACGAGCAGCTAGCCATTTCAAGGTACACCTTCATCATTCATTTTCAGTCTTTTTGTGAGTATTGGCTGAAAATGTTCAACATTTCATGCGGTCTTCAATTTGCAGATGCCACTACGCGCTAGCACCTACTCACTGGCTGGTAGTACGACAACGGCAAACCTACAGCCGTGGGAACGACGTTTTACATCGCCCAAAGAGGTGCTTACACCAATGGCGGGGATTTATATATACATAGACTAAACTTCTGGATTGAGCTCTCCCTTGTTTACAAAAAGTACTCACCAACAAAGGTTAAAACGTTGTGGATCTGCATATGGTTTCCGGCACCGCTCGAAACCTTCTTCCCAAAGGTGTTCTTGCTGGCGGAGAACTGATTCCCTCACACTTTCTCTACATGCATCTTAGTACATAGTGCAAAACAGTGTGTATTTCGATCCTCGTAACAGTATGCCTCAACGTTATGACCCTGTTTAATAGATTTTACGCGGATTAAAATCAGCTGTCCAAACCTGCCACAAAATACGGTTACAACGAAAAATAGCAAATTCATCACGAGTTTCCGAGGACAACACGTCCGCGCCAGTCAAAAATTTTTGATCTGATGTGATGCAAAAAAAATTTGAAAAAAAAATTTGAGCTGATGTGATGCAAAAAAAAATTTGAAAAAAAAAAATTGATCAGATGTGATGCAAAAAAAATTTGTCGCCCAGGTTTTCACCGATTTCTGCGCGCGTACGAGTTCACACGGCATCCCTCATATCGGCGAGTCCTACACATTGGCCGGAAAGATCTTCTGGGCGGTAACGTTCACCGTATGTGCAATAGCGTTCTTCACGCAAACGTACCTCACCGTCACGCAATATCTCAGCTACAAAACAATTATTGAAATGCAGGTAACGAAGCGGTGGTCAATGGGTTGGATCGGGCTGGGTTTTCGTTGTGGTTTCTTCAGTTTGTTTCTGTGTATTCTTGAGACTTCGGAGTTTTGCGACGATTCCTTTATGTATTTTGGAGTCGTGGAGGTGGAATACAGAAACTAGTGTTTCGTTGCAGGAAACCGCAGACGAAAAATTGTTTACCCCTACTTCTTATAATTTAATCGCCAGTTTGATACCCAACAAGATCGACGCAAACTTCAAAAATCGTAACCACTTTTAGCTCGTCTTTGAAGCTGCGCCGTTTCCCGCTGTCACAGTTTGTAATCTGAATCCGTACAAGGACAGTCTCGTACAGGGTATTCCAGAAATTGCCAAATCTGTAAGTTTGCAATTTATATCAATTCTGGAAATACTTTTAAGATCTATAAAGGCATCCATAATTTTATCATTTTTCAGTTACTCATCTACGAACAAAACATCGTGCGCGCGCGGACCACGAAAAATCGGCGGATTAAATTTCCGGCCGTCAACTCAACTGTCGACACGGCAGAGAGTTCAGAAGAGTCCGAGACCTCGGTCGAGCCAACAACCACGCACAAACATGCACAGGAATTGCATCACGAAAAAGAACACAATAATGTTGTGAAAACTCTGAGGACTAGACGGTCGATTAACATCAGCGCTGCAGCTGATGCGAAAGAAAGAGTGAAACGTCAACTCACATACTCGCCGGTTATGGCCAGGTGCCATTGCACGAACCCGAATACTGGCGATGGGTCAGTGCTTGGCGTTTCAGGCTAATAGTTTTGTCGTCGAATGCATTCGTCGAACAAGCATATCCATAATCATGCTATTGAAAAGATTGAACGGATCTCAACTCCTATCGTTGTCGAGTGACAGAACGAAATTCCGCGTTGAAACCCCGAACGGGGAACCAAATGCCAGTTTATTTCACATATAATTCACTTAAAACTATAGTCCCAATTGCTCGACAGTGCATCCTTAGACCCAAATGCTGGTAAAAAAATTAGGCACAAATAGCAATGCAATGCACCTTTAAATTTCAGATGCACAGCAATTCGACCCAGCCAGGTGACAGACGAGGCAGGCGTCGTATGCATTTGCTTTGAATCGGTGAGCTGTTATAGGGTGGAATTTTCGAAACGGTGTAAAGGTCAGTTGGGCGTAAAGGTCGGTGTAAAGTTCGGTCGACAGCTCGGTCGGCGTAGCTCGGTGTAAACGTCAAACATTGCCTGTTATTAACATGGAATGTTTCAAGTTTACACCGAGGTCTATCACACTGAGCTGTCGACCGAGCTTTCCACCGACCTTTAAGGCCCAACTATACTTCGTTCTCTCAGAGAACAAAGAACAAATTCTCGCACGCTGATTGGTCCACGTATGTTCAACAGCCAATCAGCGCGCGAGAATTTGTTCTTTGTTCTCTGAGAGAACGAAGTATAGTTAGGCCTTTACACCCAACTGACCTTTACACCGTTTCGAAAATATCACCCATAGGCGTATAATACTGTCGTCATGTCAGATCGTCCATTCACCATTATGTACCTATTATTCCTGGTCTTTATTCAGAGCTGCTTGAGTTGACGATGAGCAAACGTTGACAACTGAGTTGCCGGAGAAGTTCGAATAAGCCCCCAAGCCCCCCGAATAAGCCCGCTCGCTTTTGCCCTCTGATAAAAGCGAAAATTAAGCAAATATAGCGAAAAGCTTTTGCTTGCGTTTGTCGGACGCCGGCCTCTAAAGACGCGTGTCAGCTTGAGTCTGGAGTTTGCTCTTCGACGGAATACAATATTGTGCAGTTGAAGAGAAGACACATTCTAGAATCTTTTGCAAAATGAAAGTCGACTGGGGCTCGAAGAACAGGTCTTCCCGCCCAATCGGGGTATTTCAGAGAGCGAGACGGCGAAAGCGCTGTAAAGATGGGCCACAGTTTTCACAACTGACAATTTTCTGTCCATATTCAGTCTAACGGCGGTGTCGACCCATGCTATCCGAATTACAAATGGGACTACAGATGGTGCGATCCAAGCGAATGTGATAGACTGAATACTTGCACAATGCCTGACGATATGCTCGAAGCTCCCAATGGTACGTATACAGTTGTGACACGATGTAAATGATCCATTATTTTTCTTGTGACACCGCATACGGTCATGAGTATTCTCGAACGAGATTGGTTCCAACTCGGCCACATTGGTTGTCGAACAACAATTCTATTTGAGATTAGTTTAGTAGAGATATTTGTAGATTTTTCAATGGTGGTCGGAAAAATGACCGGTCCCTAAAATTGCGCTGCGATATTTTTCGACGTCGGAACAGACTGATGAGAGCATAAAAACTTAAGGCACACTACGCCAACACGAGCCCGATTTCGGAGGTGGTGTGCTTAGGGCGCGCCCATGTAGGCCAGAGCCGGAGCCATGAAAAATAATCTATGTCCGTGGCCCCGGCCCCGGCCCCGGCGATGCGAAACATTTTTCTGACCAGGCCACATTACAGCTACAGGGTTGTGAATAATTCAACGTTGTTTTCGTATATGCAGCTGTGCGTGTGTGTTCGCGTTGGGTGTGCTGTTACCTGATTTATCAAGGGCATGTCTATTTTGTGCTTTTTTTCGTTAGATTATAGAAATTTGTTCCACCAAATTAATTTAAAAAGCTTTATTCTTGAATATTGGCGGATGAAACGTCACCAGGGGACACAAATTCTTTGAGCAACCGCAGTAAACGGTATGGCTACGCAATTTTCGAGTAACCGATATTTCAACCAATCAGCGAAAAGCGCACATCGTGTATGTGCACGGTCAAAAGCGGACTGTATATACTGTATGTATATAATTGCCGGTAGAAGTTTCGTGCTTGTCAACCAATATCTCAAACTGCAGCCTGAATTTGCAATTTACATATTTGTATAATGTAAAGAGAGATGCACAAAACAGCCATGCCCTTGATAAATCAGGTAACAGCACACCCAACGCGAACACACACGCACAGCTGCATATACGAAAACAACGTTGAATTATTCACAACCCTGTGGCTGTAATGTGGCCTGGTCAGAAAAATGTTTCGCATCGGCCCCGGCCCTGTCGGTGCGCCCATGTAGGCCAGGGCCGGGGCCGGGGCCATGAAAAATAATCTATGTCCGAGGCCCCGGCCTACATGGGCGCGCCCTTACAAAACGAATAGAAAGAGAAAGTTCTCATGCTCTGTGTCCTGTAACGTGTAACACTTTCCAAATCGGCAGCCACGTGTGAATGTTTCACCAATCTGCCACCTCCGAAATCGGGCTCATGTTGGCCTAGTGTTACTATACATTTTTAAATGTGCAATAAAGTTCAATATTCCCTACTTCTACCTGACCACAGATCGCTGGACGGAGGCGTGTCTGTGCCAAACCGTGTCCAACCGCTGCATGCGTCCCTGGGCGGTTGATCAAGAAATTCCGTGGTACGACCCGGACAAGTAGTGAGTTGAAGAGGATCTTTTGAGCAAAATCAAGCTCAGAAACGTTCACCAGAGGAATATTGCTATTTTAATAATTTTGTTGTTGTAATTCGTACTGCTTAATCAATCGATGAGTATCAAAAACGGTATCCTAAAGAATGAGCGTGGTTTCCAGCGTGGTCGTGCGAATTGAGACAACGACGCCGGGAATAGTGACCACAACGACACCGAACAAAGAAGAACGTGACGCACTGGGTCTTGAGGTATGTGATCATCAAGAGTCTACTGTAGCAGTGATACTCGACAATCCGAAAAACTTCCAAACGCCTTCCATCCAAAAGCACAACGCGGCGCAGCAGCCGCGCCCGGCACAACCCCCACCAAAAATACGTATACATATTTTCCTATATTCCAAGAGCATCAAGTTTAGATCTATCGGCGAGCTTTGCCAGACAGCGTTATTTGTGTTCACAGTTCCCCACCAGTCATCCTTTTTTTTGTTCTTGAACGAGTAGAGATGGCTCAGCTGATCACAATGGTCGCCGCGCGGCCTTTAAAACCACCTAAACTGTCACGCCCTTGAACCACTGTAGCGAAAAGCACAACTATGCTTAATGTATAGGGTGGTCCAAAAGTAGCTACACTAGGTTAAGGAGGTACGTACAGTATGTGTCAGAAACTCAGGCGAAAAAATGCCTCAAACAGGCTAAAAATCGGGTACCAGGGGTTTTCGGACACGGGGAATCCGAAAATGACCTTAATTTTGTATTTTGGGTTTGAGGAATATGACCAGTCAAATTTGGGTGCCAGAATTGGGCCCTGCGATTTCGTGGGAGCCCAATTGCCGATAATCAACACAGGAGCTCAAAGACAAAGGCGCCATTACGACCAAGACAAAAGAGAACATTATGTTCGTGGTGGCAGCGCTTGAGCACGACACGCGAATCAATGTGTCGTACACGAAGGAGGAATTCATCAAACGATGCTCGTTCAATGGAAAGGATTGCGACATGGATGGGTGAGTTCGTAAACTTAGCTTCGGCACGTTGGTGTTTACCAGATCGCAAGTGTCGGCTATATCCACCTTGATGAGTGCAAGCACTATACGACATGACAAGTACGCTACAGCTTGAACTGAGTTTGTCGTTCGCAAAACCGTGGACCAACCGAAGTCGTAATGCCTTCAAAGTCAAAAGTCCCCCAGGTATTGGTCGCACAATGACTTTATAAGAATTGGTCAAATTTTTTTCCTGAATCGTAAAGAGGGAAAGTGACGGGATGGTGACGTTGCGTTGCGTGATCGCACAAAAAGCATGTAGTAAAGAGAATGTTTCAGACCTGCGCCAACGTGGTTGATCTGCTGGATTATTTTCAGGTGAAAATGTTTTGTGAGAATCACAAATAGCACAGTGGTTAAGAGTGACTGAACGTGAAAATCAGGATAGATTTGATGAATTCTTATATGGTCATTGTGCGACCAATATCAAAGGCCTCCGTCTGCCGATAAAGCAGTGGGTTGCCCATCTAAAATATACATAGATTGCTCTCTGATTAGAATATAAAATATAGATTGTCCTCTGATTAGGTTATACTGTAGATTTTTACTCTGATTGGTTCTGAAAACAATTCTGAAAATTCCCCACTTCAGAGACTTTCGGTTGCACACCGATCCAATGTACGGCAACTGTTACACGTTCAATTACGACGAAAAGATCATCAAAAACATCAGGGCCGGCCCCATGTATGGTTAGTGGAGTTCAGTCAGCAGTGTCACTCGCTCCGTTCTGTCATGCAACACGACATAAATTCTCGCGCGCTGATTGGCTGGCGCGCACGTGAGAACCAATCAGCGTGGGAAAATGCGTTTCGCGCTGCGTGAGAGAACGAGGTGTGTGGTTGGGCTGGGCCTCAAGCCTAAGCCGTGGGGGCAAAACAAGAGGTTAATTTGGCTCTGTTTTTTCCTTACTCGAGGCGATCTTGCTCAAACCGGCTTCGTTTAAATTGCCCGGCCGCTCCTTATGTTCAAGGCTGGACTTATGCGTGTAAATTTAGGGCTTGTAGACACTGAGGGCAAAAGTTTCTTTGAATCATGGTTAGTGATAGCGTTCGAGCACTAATTTCGACCAGCGTAAAAGTTGTTCAACTGGTGAAGGGGAACACCGTTTACGCTGGTCCAACGCTGTCACAAAATATGACTCAAACAAAGTTTCGTCCTTACTGTCTACAAGCCCAAAATGGAGAAGTATAACTCCACCTTTCGTGCATCGATATGTTCACGGTTTCCTCAGTGATGTTTCAACCTTGCAGGTCTGCGTCTTCTGCTCGACGTACAACAGAAAGAGTACCTGCCTTACACGGAGGCCGCCGGTGTGAAGATCATTGTGCATGTTCCCACCGAGGAGCCCTTTCCGGACACTTTCGGCTACAACGCCCCTGTCGGCTTCATATCGTCGTTCGGGCTCAAGACAGTTAGTGGATGGAGCACCGGTGTGCCGTCTTTGGGGAGAAGTTTCGAAACGGTGTACAAATAGGAGTTGTGTGTAAAGCTGGAGTTATACTTGTCCATTTTGGGCTTGTAGACAATGAGGACAAATTTTTGTTTGAATCATATTTTGTGTGATAGAGTTAAGGCACTAATTTCGACCAGCGTACAAGTTGTTCTCCTGCACCAAATGAGCAACTTTTACGCTGGTCGAAATTAGTGCTCCAGCTCTATCACAAAATATAACTATAGCAAAAATTTGTCATTGTCTACAAGCCCAAAATGGACAAGTATAACTCCACCTTGGTTGAAAGCTTGGTTGGAAGCCCGGTGTTAACGTGAAACATTTGCACGCTGCCAACGTGGACTGTCTGAAGTTTACACCGAAGTCTTTCCCGCCGAGGTTTCGACCCGGTCTTTCATCCAACCCTTGTTTATACCATACCGTTTTGAAAAAACCAGCCTTAAATTTCGGCAATTTCAGTCACCTCGCTATGTGCGTGTTCGCTATGGGTCGCATAGGTTTGAAGGCAACAAATAAGTACTACTGAGATTACGATTTGAACTACATGTTGGTCGCACAATGACTATATAAGAATTCATCAAATCAATCCTGATTTTCACGCTCAGTCACTCTCAACCACTGTGCTATTTGCGATTCTCACAAAACATTTTCAGCTGAAAATAATCTAGCAGATCAACCACGTTGCCGCAGGTCTGAAACATTCTCTTTACTATTGTGCACAAACATATAAAAATTAAAAAAACCATTACACACCAACCACCCCCAAAAGAAAAAAAAAAGAAACCACCCCACAAACACCCCACCCCACCCCCCAAAAAAAAAATACAGTCATTGTGCGACCAATACATGCTTTGTGTGCGATCACGCAACGCAACGTCATTGCCCTGTCACTTTCCCTCTTTACGATTCAGGAAAAAAATTTGACCAATTCTTATAAAGTCATTGTGCGACCAATACCTACATATTGATTCTTTGGCTGGGTATGTATGCCTGAATCATTAGGCAAAGTGGAAGGCATTTAAAATACATGCCTCTCGCTGTTGTTGCCTGTGACGTGCCCGGCTTTGTGCGTTTCCACAAACAACGATGTTGATCATCGTGGGGCACTCGCACTGACGATGACCTGGTGCACCGCCCGTGTCTGCGGAGGATGGTCGAAACGAAAAAGCACGTTGCTGTGCGTGTACGATTCATATACACTTCAACTTTGATGCGACATCCTCATTTGTAGTCGCATCCCGCAAAGAGAAACGAAAGGGCCCCTAACAACTTACATATTTCAGAAGGAAATCCACCGAATGGGTCGACCATACACCAACTGCACGATGGCAACCGTGCAAATGAAGGACTATATTTTCGATGAATGGTATTCAAGTGAGGTATGAATATATTGTAGGTGGTTCATGATTGTTGTTAAAGTTGAGCTACGCGTTACCACTAGAAATTTATTTGCAACGAAAGAAAGGACATTGCGCGCTTCAAACAACTGTATGTACATGTGCTTCACAGCAAAAGCGATTCTGTATCCACGCCTAATTCTTTCGCCTGTTTCGAAAGCCATGGTTTACCACCTTGGCGTTGCGACGAAAAATACTATGATGAGTCAAACTGTTCCTGAACGTATGCACGCGCAGAAACAAGCATGTATATTTCTGCCATATGTAAGTTTGCAAGTTTTTCTTACTCTGCGCAGACGCATGACCGACATTCTGGTCAAGTATGCAGTTCGTTAAATTATTGAAAGCCAAATGTTAAAAAAATACCCCACAATTTGCAGGGCTGCTACCGCAGCTGTTTCCAGAACCTCGTGCTGCAGACCTGCAACTGCGGCGATCCGCGTTATCCGGTGCCTAAATTCAAACGGCCTTGTCATGCGTTCAATCCGGTGGAACGTGAGTGTTCTTCTCAACTTTGTGTACAGTCCTTCTTCTTTATGCGGTGACTTATCATTTCAAAATGGGCCACATTAAATTTACGGCAGCAAGCAAATAATGGAGCAAATTCTGCGCAAAAGTTGGGAATACCGTAGCGGCCCAATTCTATCGCAAAGAACGCTTTAAAGAAAAACTGACCCGTTTTCTTCCCTTGACCAGCTGTAGTCGTGGCCGTCTTGTTTGTCCTCAATTTGTTCGGGTCTTGTACGTATACGTACTTGCATTATCGGCATTTCAAACATGTTTGATGACCAAAAACTATTGGCCCCATTTCATCGCGAGATCACGCTAAGTTCACTTAATTATGTGAACTGCTGAGACTCGTCCCTTATCCATCCAAACATCTACATACATGTGCAGGCTCGTGCCTTGCAAACTTTTCGTTGGAGCATGGTTCGTTCCACAAGATGGCTGCGTGCACGTGCGAACAGCCGTGCAACGAGAAAGTCTACGAAAGCGCCTACGCGTCAGCTGCGTGGCCGGCCGACAATTTTGTGGTTCGTTTTTTATGTTTTGTTTTTAGATTTAGTCCATAATGTTTATAGTTGTCATGATTATTACTGAAATAAAATTTTAAATGTAAAATTCTGTTAAAGTTTGAATTTTAGACCGGCGAATGTCCAGAAGATCTGCCCGATAACAGCTCAGCAGCGTGCACGGAGTACTTCAGGTACTCACGCCCCTCTGGTTTATATACACATGTCGATTTTTGTTTCACAACGCGCAATTTTTAAAAAAATACGAAATCGTTCTTTGTAGGAAGAACACTGCCTACATTGAGGTCTACTACGAACAGTTGAACTATGAAATACTCAGGGAAACGGAAGCGTATTCGGTAATTTTGTTGTTTCAGAGGCTTTCGGATGCTTTTCTCCAAGGGCCCATTAAAGTCGGTCATCTATGTACCTAAACAAATGAATCGTTAATTGATACACAGTTCGTCAATCTGGTGGCTGATTTCGGTGGCAATATTGGATTGTGGATTGGCTTCTCAATAATCACGATGATCGAAATCCTCGAGCTTTGCGTCGAATTGTTCTATTTGTGCTATTTTCGGGGTAAACGCGAGGAGGAGAAGAAAAGAAGGCTCAGGTACATAGGTATAATATTTTGCACATTGGTTGGAGGCTTTATACGGACAAAACAGCGGGTGGAAAAAAAGAGAGGCGGCTGTTTTTTTTCATTAAACTTGTGTCTTGGACACTAGGCTTGGGCTTAGGCTCATACTTGGGGTTAGGCGTTTAGGCTTAGACTTGTGTCTGCCCCCCGGCGGCAACTCAATCAATCCTAACGCGAGAATTTATAGACGGAATGGCAGTTGACGACAATACTATAAGCCCGATTGCCAGGTCGGATCGAACGTGTTTTTGGTCAGATCGCACACAGTTGAGCGCGTGACCTTTCGCGCGAACAACCCAACGCCCACTCAGACGCCCTGATGTGCTACATAGATTTGTCATCGAGTTTGTGAATTTACATAAATCCGTTCTTCATTCAATTCGCAGGAACCGAATGCGAATGCGACAGAATCTGCAATATCTGAATCGATTCACCGAATTCGCGGCTTCTGCGGCCGGCGGTGCTGCCGGACAGAACGATGCGGAGGAGGCGGAGGTTGGTTGAGTTTTTTAATTAACGATTGCCTTAGTTTAAATTGCTCTTATTGTTTAAAATTAAACTTTGCATTGTTTTAATTTATACTGTGGGAAAGTTGCGAAACCACCTCTGTACTTCCACGTTGACGTGCCACAAGATTCCAAGACCCGGTTTCTGTTCGATGAGGTTTGTAGAATTTGCAAAGACCGCCAAATTTGCATGCACTTGTCAGTGTTTGGCAAATCGTTATCCCGGTGGTGGGTTGCGTTCTCCTTAACTGATCAGAAACTGGCTGCAATTAATCCAACAACGGTCAGAAATAAAACAGTGGAAATAATTTTTTTCGTTAATTTTCAAATTGTGTGTTTTCCTTATTTTTATTTCCTCAATCTTTTTTCCATGTGCTGAACGAGCCGCCCGTTGAAATGCGGCCAAACTTTCTGCCGCCGGCGCAGGTGATTGGCGAAGAATCAGAGCGAAGCATCTAACAAATTAAGACAAAAGCATTTTTTTGGAAAACATTTGACTGCTCATTGATCCTCCGGTTCCAAGTTCTTTTGCCACAGTTGTGCAAGAGCGAGTAGGGCATGTACTGTAATTGTGCCATGCGCATTTCGTCAATAAATCGGCACTATAAATGTTTATAGTTTGTTGATATATTTTATACTGCATCTTTCTTTGCGTCAAAAACTTGTTTTGTACAGTATTTACATATGTGTATTTATCTTTGCGCGCTGTTATTATGATTCCATTATGACTTTCATTGTTTTTTTGATATCGCTCCGTCTCTGTTCTGATTTCCTGGTTGTTTCGTCTTGACTTCATTTATTGTACATATGTACGTATTATTATTTTTCGCATTCACTCTCACAAGATGCATGTCAGTATCACTGCCAAACTATGAAACATTGCAAGGTTCGCATGATAATAATGTATTGTAGAAAAATTCGGTCAAAGTTGATGTGATAAGCTGTGAAGAATAAAAGAATCATACGAAATGTTATTGCACAACGTGATTTGCCGTGAACAAAGCCAAGATACAGATACGTAATGTACAAGAAAGAAAAATACCCCAAGGGGCATAAAAGGAAATATGGTTCCCATGCTGACTGACATAAAAGAACAATACTAGCTTGCACCACTTTGTTGATGTTTTATGAAGCACTGGAATAAACGTAAGTGTGTTCTGAGCTGTTTGATGCCGAACAGCAGATATTGAACCATATTCCCGGCGCGTGCTGTTTCGCCACCAGAGACACAGGGCATGGAGCGCACATTTCGAATCAGTGTTTGAATTGAAAGAGTGCAATCTTCTCTTTACTCCTCTCTTTGTTGAATCATTGTGCGCAACCGAAGACTGCACAGTTACCGTCGTGAGGTTGAAAATCACAGGAAAAATAAAAAGATAAACAGATACAAACAGGTACAGACGATTCACTTCAGTATTTAAGAACGGGCGTCTGTATCCGTTTATTTTTTTTGTTTGTATCTCTTTAAACGAGTTTGTGATCGCTGTTTATTCTGTCTAAGGCCGTCTGTTTATCCCGTTCGTATCTGTTTGTACATATCTGTTTATCCGGGCAAACATAGTTTTTCACTGTTTGTATCCGTTTATTTATTTTGTCGTGATGGGCGGTGCAGAACATCCCGCGCACAACGTCACGGCGCTATCAGCGCCATCGAAGCCCGGGTACGGCGATTCCCCCGAACTCATCGAAATGTTGGCGAATTTCGGTTTTGTTGTTCTTTCCATACACTACGCCGCGCAGTCCGTCCATCAGCTCATGTCACTTTGTGTTGCCGCTGACTGACTTGTTCCCTTCCTTCGCGTTCTAATGAAAGAGAAACTGAGTGTGACCGATTTTGCAAAAAAAACGGGAAAAAACGATAGAATGTGTCGAAAACGATTGAATTCGAATAAATTTAGACTTAAATTAAATTAAAAATGATAAAGCACGTCGAGTTCATAAAAATCACAGTGTAGAAGCAAAAATAATTTTTTTCCGAAACCCAATTTCTCTTTCATTAGAATGTGGAGGAAGGGAACAATTCGGCCAGCAGCATCGCAAAGTGACATCAGCTGATGGACGGACTATACAACCGTGCAGACACACACTGCTTTACTGGCAACAGCGCCACACGCTGCGATGGCTAGCAGACTTCCAGTCCACAATTGCTTAAGGGCGAACTTAGGTTGAATCCGGAAACCAGAATCCGGAAATATTTCCGGAAAACGCATTATTTTTGCATGTAAATTTCTGCGTATTCCGGAAATATTTCCGGAGTCCGGAAATGTTTTGTAGTTTTGTATGCAATTATTTCCGGTTTCCGGATTCCGGATTTAACCTTAGTTCGCCCTTATTTTAGGCATGTGTCTTTTCTAGTGCATTCAATGTGTGCAGTGCGCTTTAATTGTGTAGAGATGTTTTATATTAATTTTATTCTTTGTAGCTTTTAGTGATCTGAATCGAAATTGTGTGAAACGTCAATACAATTACTTAGCCCATTCGAAGAAAACACTTTTAGCATTGATCCACTAAATTCGACCGGCTTAAAGTTGTTCATTTTAGGTCTGGGAACGACTTTTACGCTGGTCGAAATTAGTTGCATCACGAAATTTCTTAATGTCCTTGAGTCAAAAAAAAATTAGGTGACCATGCCATGTCAGGTCCGCTTCAATCATAATGTTGATAAGCTTTTGTCGTCAATTTCCGCAACGTGCAGCAGCATTCATCAATGAATCCAACCTCGGTCCACCGAAGTGCCTCACCGGAACGTACGTACAGTCACAAGCAGGCACACCGGCGCATGGACAGTGGATGGTCTTATATCGAAAGTCCATGTTTTTTGCGTTCGTCGCAACGTACAATAGCCACAGGCCAGAATCAGTGCATTCGAGCTTCATATGACTGAGGCTGCAATTGGTTTCTTTATACGGGTTGATCCATAAAATATTGTAACGCCATGTGTGAGCCTTTATTCAGCCATCGTTGGCCCGATATTAAAGTATAGGGCTCGTCAGTGGCAAATTTGCCTCCAAAAAGCACCACCAGGAGATCTTGTTTGTTTTCATAAAACGCTTACTGTTTTTTTATAAACCTACATAAACATGATTACAATCAGGGGCAAGCGCAAGTCCGGAAAACTTTTGGCGACCGTACGGATTGACAGCAAAACTTCGTCAACAGATGCCCGGATCGAAGAATACAGGCTCAGCAAAAGTGTTGCAAGACTTTATGGGTAACCCTGTGTCACCCATCTGTGTGCCGTCGAGCTGCAATTGGTTTGCAAATTCGGCAGAATTAAATTTGAAAAGCCTTCAGCAGTGTACATATTTCTGGAGTCCTTCAAACATACAATGGTTTGCTAAGGTCCATGATCTTCAGGTTCCAACCCAGCCAGAAAGTTCCGTTTTTCTGAGTCAGTGTCCCACCGCAAATTTTGTCATCCACATACGAACCACTCGTATTGAACGTGAACGTCGTGCCAATCGGGAACAGCTAAAAAACTGTAGTGCGGTTCATGTGTGGCTATGGAACATTGGTCAGGTCCGGCTGCTCGGCCCTGTTTTTTTCGTGTACGAGTTTTTCTGAATTGCAGTTTAAGAAAATGTAAAAATTTCGGGTGTCTTCCCATGTAGATTAAAAATGCAATATCCATTTCATTCTTTTACCGTAATGATTTCTGGTCGAAACCACGAGAATATATTATCGCAACCAAAGAGCCAACAGGATCTTTGACCACAGAGCGGTCACTTCGGGATATCCCCGCGTGGTCAGGGTTGAAAAAATTTTTCAAATACCTTTTTTTCTAAAAAATTGTTTTTTTTTTAAAAAGATTTTTTTGCCCAACCCTGCGCGTTGTCATGCCCGGTCTTCGTGCCTGCAGCAAAAATTTCCACTGGCTCTGTATTTCTACAACAGAGCACCAATGTGTTGATGATCAACCGCAAGTTTATCTAAGGGCCAGCCCACACATGTACATATTTAGTTTCTGTAATTTTCAACCAGCATGTTTCAAATTTTATATCCATGTGACATCATAACGAAAACCATATTCTGAGTTTTGTCTTCTTCCTGTATATTATAGCTACCGTGACAATTCTTCCTACAGTAACCAGCAAGCAGCAAATTCAAATCCGCTTCCGCGCGCAACAGTAAAACAAATAAACATACCGCCGATTCATCGATCACGGCACGAAACGTTGTCTTGAAGCCCCATTTCCCAACGTGGAAGAAAGGCTCGACCGGTTTGAAGTCGGTATTGTCAACGTAATTGCCGTTGTTCGTGTACATGACAGGCAGCGGTAGACAGCCTGATCAATGCGAACTGGTTTTATTGTGGTGAGGTGGGTTAGATATGAATCAGTACGCAGCACGTTGATGTGATGTACTAAACCACACAACAACTGATACTACAAATGTGTCTTCTGACCAGATGTTTCAACCAGCTGAGCTGCACGCTTAGGCCGGCTAGAAGCATTACATATTTGTGAAGTACGGTACTCAACAACTATGCGCGACTATCCACAGCCCACGCACCTAACTTTGTGCACCATACACATCGGGCATATGTATGTACGTATATGTACATAGCTGTGTTCAACGCAGAGCACATTACGTATACAAAGTACAGATATATGTAAGTATACGTATAAGTATACGTTGGAAGATATAAGTACAGATCTATGTGAGTATACGTATAAGTATACGTTATATTCGTCATCTTTATTAGTTTACCTGGTCGTACATGATTGGGGAAATCGATCCGTTCAAAATCCATCGTGCATTCGTCTGCTTGTGTCAATGTTCTTAGCTGAAAACAAATAGGCAGTAGGCCTGTGTCGCCAGGAGAAATACAGGAGTCGGCTTTTGTCCTGCTGTCCAACAAATCACGTGATCGGCCAACGAATGGACCAAACCCAATCACTGATCCAATGAACATAATCAATCGCTCAGTCAGTCACCTTCTGCCCTTTCTTGCCATCCTTCGTCGTTTTTGTGCACATAGACCATTTGCTCCATGTTCCTCCGATGTCATCTCCGTGGCCTTTGGTCAAAGGAAGTTTAATTCAGAAATCTGCTTCTGAAGGGCGGAGGGCAATTGAGCAAAACCAGTCTCAGCAAGGCCACAAAAGAGCAGAGTCCTAAAGAGCAGAACCTAAAAACAATTAGAACCGTGCCTAAGCCCAAACACAAAACTTGGCCCAAGTGTAAGCCTAACCTAAGCCTGGTAACAAAATAAGCCTAAGACTAAGCCATTATAACAAAATGACAGCTGGGCTCTTCTAATTCTGCTCTTTTTTCTTCTTCAAAGTGGTCTTGCTCAAACCGGCTTTGCTCAATCGAAGTCTCTGATGGCAGTAAACCGGTCACGCTCCGCTCACTAACCAGTCACCAAACACAGACTACGGCTGGAATTCGCAAAACAAAGTCAAGCTCACCGTCACAGTTCACCGTCAAACTCAACGTCACGTGAAAAATGACGGTGAACTATCACGAGTTCGCCGTCAAGCTCACCGTCAAGCTCACCGTCAAGTTCAACGTCAGGCCTGCAACGGAAATGGAAAAAACTGTCGGCCAACCAAACTAGGCTTTTCACAACGTTATAATTAGCACAGGCTGTGCAGTGGGAACACACCACAGCGCAGCACAACACTGTGTTGCAGTGAAACATTGTTGTGTGCCAGTGCGAGCGAAACGTTCAGCTTGACTTCGAAGTTGATGTTGAACTTGACGGTGAGCTTGACGTCGAACTCGTGATAGTTCACCGTCATTTTACACGTGACGTTATGAGTTTGATGGTGAACTTTGACGTTGAGCTTGACGGTGAGCTTGACTTTGTTTTCTGAATTCCACCCTACAATCAACGCCATTCTCACCCAGTATTGGGCAAAAAACGTTTTTTTTCAAAAAAATCGTTTTTTTACAAAAAAAACGTTTAAAAAAAACGTTTTTTTTAAACGCCCAGATGACCAAAATATGCCCCCAAAAAATTGGAAAACGCTCGTGTTGGGAAGAAAACGTGGTTAAATGAAGTAATTCTATGTGTTCTGAGGCAAAATAAACGGGTTTCAACCCTTTTCTAGCGAGTTGCTAAGATCCCATATCAGACCCGCATCGTGGGACCAACTTTGGCCGGGGTCATCACTGAAAGTCAAACTCCGTATATCGACGTATCTCGACAAAGTAAAAATTGGTCGAAAATTTTTTGAAAAAAATGGGACAAAAAATTGATTTTCCTTGACAATCAGGGTACTTTCCCTGAAAAATCAGGGAAAATCAAGGAAATTCAGGATTTAAAAAAACGAAAAACGACCCAGGCGTTTTTTTAAAAAAAACGTCGTTTTTTTAAGAAAAAACGCCGTCGTTTTTTTTGCCCAACCCTGTTCTCACCTTGGCCACATTGCAGAGCATCGAAATACGTAACGTCGGTGGTGTCGTCAAAGATGACGTTGGAAAAGAAGTCGGACTCCCCAAACGAGCCCAACATCAGCTGGCAGTTGTCTAGCGGTGACTTGCCGAAATACTGACCGGCCCTGAATGAAGAAATCCATCCTAAGCCTAAGCCAAAGCCAAAGCCTAAGCCTTGACTGTGGCCCGCGTCAACTTTGAAGGGAAGGGCAAACACAAGGCAAAGGCAAAGGTAATTTACTTTGTCACAGAGGTGGCACCAATTTCGACCAGCGTTAATAAACGTTTGCTTCATTTGGTGTTGGGAAACAACTTTTACGCAGGGTAAAATTAGTGCGCCAGTTCTCCCAATGACTTGTTTTTGCCATGGCCTTTAAAGCTGACACGGCACCAGGGGCGGATCCAGCTTTTGGCCAAGGGAGGGGCCAAATCCAAAAAGTCATTTTTATCTAGTGCTTGTTCCATTTTTGAAAAGTCATTTTCACCTAGTGCTATTTCGAATTTCGCGCTTCTTAGACCAAATGTTATACAAAAATGTAACAATGCGCTCAAAGCGCGCGAACTTTTGGCACTTTTTACGCGCGCGAAAGCCAATTTTCATAGAAAATGGGCCAAAGGTGGCCATGGCCCCTGCGGCCCCCCTGGATCCGCCCTTGCACGGCACTATGCTAGAGCGTGAATGTCCTCGGCAGCAAAGGCAACCTGCACAAAGCGCATGCCAGCACAAAGGCGAAACAGTGAACCAAATATGATAAACAATGAAACAGAGGGAAACGAACTCATGCACCATACATCCGAGCTAACCGACAATGCTTAGTGCGTTCGCAAGCTTGTTTGCACTGTTGCACGCCATCCACAGTCATCACCAGCGGCGAGTGGTTAGCGACGGTCACGTTGGCACGCGTGTAGCACATCTTAGCACCACCGGCGGTGTCCGTCCGCAGCCGATGGCCTTGCACGCATTGCAGAATGGTGGCGAGAACAATGAGCTTACAATGCACCATAGCACTCATTCGAGAATGACTTCTTCGTTCAGGCACAGCGGTTCAAATAACTTTGTGCTGGTATTCATCAACCGATGCTCAGATCCTTGAAACGTTTTGCGTTGTTGTGCCTGCGTCGTGTAGGGTACTTTGGTGTCGTTGACTAACCTGGCGAAAATGGCTCATACTCTATTGTATGTATGTATTATGTATTGCCATTTTAGTCCACGTTCTCTCACGGCATAACAAAAAATATTTTTCTCAGTCGCAATCCTGAATTAAAATAAGCTTTTGTACTTTGGAGTTGGGTTCTGAATACCGATATATTTTTACCTGCTGCTGAACTTGTTCCTGTTTTTGTCTGCTGTTATGTTAACATAAGCGCCGCAGGCAACTTTTTGAGAATCATGAGTAATAAAACACATGAAAAAACATGCCTTTTTACCTTAAAAAAAGTCAGAAAATAACGAAAAAAGTGAAAAAAGAATAGCAAAAGTGGACTTACTTTTTAAACCTTTACAATAAAAAAAGTGCCCAACCTTTTAAAAAAATTTTTTTTCGCAATAAATTTCTACTTTTTTAATCCAACACTGGATACAATGTAATACAAGCACGTTCAGCACCTGGAAAAAGTTTGAAGAAATATATATAGTTGTTATATTATAATGTAGTTGGTCACGGAATTACGGGAGCTCGGGTAAATTTGAGCACAGGCCCGAAACACAAAGAAAACATTCAACAAGAAGACAAACGCATCACTTTATTTGCTTCCCAGTTTTAATTGACTTTATTTACCAGAATTTAGTTTTGGTCCTTGGTCATAATTGAGATCACAGCACAAACATTATTTGTTTTCCTCATCAAAATACAAGAAAATCTGTGACCACAGCGTAGTGATCCGATGGCCATGAATTGAAGATATGTGCGGGTGACGGTTGATTGTGCTCGAAACCTAAAATAAATATACTATTCCATTCTGCCGATCAGAGTCCAATTTTTTTACACTTTTGGACCCGCCAATATCACCAGTGAAACATTTGCTGGCAATACTGTGTGGTCAGTGTGTGTGTCGCTATCCCTGTTGACAATCGGTCGGCGTGAATATGGCTAGCTGGCTAATGTTTCACCACTTCATGGGCGTGGTGACGTTCGAGTGACCAACTTCTTACTCACTATTCCTGTATTCATTATTCAGAACGCGCAACAACAACAACTGAATAAAACAGAAATACGCGAACACAAATCGAGAGTAACACCCTTTTTTCGTACCCGCATAAGTTTGTGACTGAATCGGCACTAAGCGACCTTTTCCTTTGTAGAAAATGAAATCGATTCGATCTTGTGGGTCCAGTGCCATAACGGTTGACCACGTGTTACCTGTGTACAGACGTGACGTTAGACCGTATAAATAGAGGATAAACGAGGGTCGTTTTGATCGCAGTGCTTGCGAGGTGTACCATACGCATACAAAAGATACAAGATGAACATCAGAGCGAAATTAAAGACATTGCGCTGGGTAGACAAAAGGCTGGGCAACTTATCATAACCGACTCAACGGCTGGCATCTACGTTACATAGGTATCCACAGCTCGAGAGCCTGGGACATATTCCGCGACTTTTCAGGCCGGGAAGTTCAGGACAGACCTTTTCAGGCCCAGTTTTCAGGCCCGGCCGATTCAGGCCCAGCATGTATTTGACCAATTTATAGGCTTAGGCTTAGGCTTATATTCTCCAGCCGGGCCTGAATCGGCCGGGCCTGAGCCTGTGCCTTGGGACTGAACCGCCGCGCAATACTTGGCGCTAGTTAATGCAGCCGACAAATCCAGCTGTTTGCCCTACGAGCTCTAAACAGGGACTTGCTGTTGAGTTGCCTATCCAGCGAGTCAACTATACCATACAATCGTTCGTCACTATTCTCAGCTTCGAAATCCACTATTCCACTGTGTCTGAGACAATTATCCACACTGTTTAGGAACTTTTCTTAGAAGCGCCCCCCCCCCCGATTAAAGGGCTCGGGACATAACCGAAGGAAGGATAGCAGGACTTATTGTTACATACGTTGGAAAGCATCCCGACAGCCTATGTCACGCACAAATTTTAAGCTCTTTGGAGATTCGCTATCTCTTGGTAGAGGGACTTATCGTTCCAAAAAAAACTGAATTTTTGCACAAATTGGAACGACCGGTGCAGAAACCCTAAATGCATTGAAGGTCAAGTAACATGTGGATAGGATTACAACAGCTTCGGAATAACTTATCAATACAACTTCAGTTGCTCAAACCATTGCTTCACGCGGTGAGGGTGCGAAACGTTCCAAAAATCGGCGTTATTTTTCGATAACACAAGTTTGTCCCTAAATTTTGAGGTCACGCTTAGCGCAACGGAAATAAGAACACAATGGGGAAATAGAGCATCGTCGAAAGTACCAGAAAATAAGGCTTTTAAATTTTTTAACTCATGGCTAGCTCCGTGACAGGCCTAAAAATCCAATAAATTGCCGCTAAATTAGGTGGTTGTATTCATCGCCAGAATTGTGACACATAAAGGCCACAGATTGTATCGGATTCGAAACAAAAAATTGAGAGAAACGTCTGGTTTAACAACCTATCAAGGTCCGAAGACCCCAAGGACTACAGATCTCTCGGGGTAGCCATACTAACCTGAATATGATATTCAGCTATAAATGCTTATTGTTAACAGCTATTGTAAACGTGGCAGCACCAAATAATATATCTCGGGATTAGCTTTCGAACGATATATAACAAGCCCCAATAAATTCTTACGCTTAAGGGCAGAGGCTAAAAAATTGCTTTTTTGACGATTCTGGAATGAACCGTCACGTCACCATGTGCGATTTCGGAATTTTGACCGTTTCTTGCCCACAGTAAGAGATAGTATGGGCATGTTATATATCGTTCGATAGCTACGTTGAAGCTACATCGTTTGATGCTATCAAATGTGCAATAATCTTTAACAGCAACGACTTATAGCCAAATATCTTATTCAGGCTGGCATGGCTGTAGCAGCCGGACCATGGAGTTTGAAGTTTTGAAACTCGTCTAGATTGTTGGACTGTGCGTTTATCTAACTTTCTTGTTTCCAATGAAATGCAATGCGTGGTTTATTTACATCACATTTCCGTCAATGAATGCAACTATGCTGTTTAGGGTCAATTTTTAGGTCTTTTTTGGCCCGTCACGCCGCTATCAGAGTGTTTCCAAATTTAAAAACCTCATTTTCTGGTACTTTTGACAATGCTCTGTTTTTCTGTTGTATTTTCATTTCTGCAACACAAAGCACGGCCTCAAAATTTAGGGACAAACCTGTGTCCTCGAAAAATATGGCCGATTTTTGGAATGTTTCGCACCCTCACCGAGGGAAACAATGGTTTGAGCGACTGAAGTTTTCATGATAAATTATCCAGTAGCTGTTGTAATCCCATCCACGTGTTACTCGACCTTCAACTCATTTGGAGTTTCTGCACCGGTCGTTTCAAGTTGTGAGAAAATTCAATTTTCTCTGGAACGAAAAGTCCCTCTACCAAGAGATAGCGATTCTCTAAGGAGCTGAACATTTGTGCGTGATATGTGCCGCCACAGTGCTTTCCAGCGATGTATAACACTGTGCCCTGCTGCCCTTCCTTCGGTTGTGTCCCGAGCCCTTTAAGTCTGACCTATACGATCTGGTGAGACCAGCAGTCACCAAACGGTTCCTGAACAGGTACACCAAGTACATACCTGGTTTCATGACCGGATCGTGGTTCAGCAATCTGTAGCTGTCCACATAGCCGAGGTCGGCAATCAGCTTTGTCACCGGCCATTTGTAGGTGAATCTGGAACGTTTTTGTCTTTTTTGTGTTTCTAAATTTTTTGTCGCTGATTCGCGCACAATCACTATGGGGTTATTGTAACATGGTTGACTCTGTGCTGCAAGAACCGGTGGTGATGAAATCGAACCTTAGTTATCCGGGAGGGAAACGGATTTCGGCAACAATCAGGTCCGGGGGGGGGGGTGGGGCGGAAGTTGGTGGTCCTTGTCTACTTGCCTTTAAGTTGGGTGATCGCGCAGAGATTTTTCTCAAAATTGGTTATGCGGTGAATGACGTGGAATAAGACTTTCTGACCAGTTTTTTTTGCAAAAAGTACTTTTAGTGAGACCATCACGGCTCCTCTATGGTTGAAACTGCCTCGCTAAAGTTGTTCATGCAAAAATTCTAGGTCCCGCCCTCCATTCTGTTGTTTCTCATTTCATCATCGGCTCCTGTAGCACACCTCTGGTTGACAGATTCTGCGGGGTGTTGATGTCTTTGTTGACTCACCCACAATGGTATGCCTGAGTGGAGGTGACCCAGTCCAAGTGCGAGGCGCTGTTTGCGTCACCACCCAGGATTATTGGGGTCTGAAACGAGTTGAAAAAGCCTGATGATTTTCAGGCGAGGCAGAAACAAAAGGCGGTGACAAAACAAAAAGAACAAAACATTTGAGCAAGACCATCTTGAGCAAGTGAAAAAGAGCAGGAGCCAACGGAGCAAAACCTAAAAACGAATAGGCTTAAGCCTAAACCTAAGCTCCCTAAGCCTCCTACCAAAATCAGTATTGGGATAAAATAAGACCTCTGCTCTTTGGGCTCTGCCTTTTTTTCTTGCTCAAAGTGGTCTTGCCCAAATGCCCAAATGTGCTTTGCTAAATTGTCCGACCACGAAACAAAAAACACTGCAAAGTTACGCCAACATCCTGAGTTTCGAGCAAGGCTGCCATCCGCAATAAGCTTGTGGTCTCTTCAAGACGTCCTGAAAACGTTTTTATGGACAAATTGAACCAGGTCGTTATGAGAAAACGATAGAATTCGGTTACGGAATGATAATCTTGGCTTGTTTTTGTCTATAAGTACAGTACACTGCCAGCACACTGTGGCCTGCAGGTTTGTGGGCACGAAAAAAAACGTTTGTCGCAGAATTCAACTGTGAAAACCTCTAGAACGACCCCAAAGTACTTCTTACGTTGTTCGCCTCTTTCAACGGCCTCATATTTCTGTCTCGTCGTCAGATTTCTGTCGCAGAATATATTCGGTCCCATGTGCTCGTGGTCAAAGTGGAAGTTCCAAATTGTCAGATTAAATGGTGTTGTAAACGTTGGCGTGACCGTCACGGTGACCGATGTGGCATGCGGCAACTGAAACATTTTTTCGGAAATATTGTGGCCCTACCATTGTTGAAGGCAACAACAACGACGACGGTAGACCCAAAGGCAGCGGCTGCCTGCTTTGGTGTACCGCGCTTCAGTGGTGTCGTTGGGAAATCAAAAAGTCAGGATACCGGATACCCAAAATCCAAAATTTTCGGATACCGGATACCCAAAATGAAAAATCTCGGATACCAGGGGGGGGGGTTGCTCCCTAAAATAAAAAATCTCGGATACCCAGGGGGGGGGGTTGTTCAAAAAAAGTCAATTTTTTAAGAGGAAAATTGAGCAAAATCGGTGTTGAAAGCGCAAAAAATGGTCATTTTTGGGGGTTATGCATGCGCTAGCAAGCGATTTTGAGCATTTTGGAGGTAAAAATGGGCGATTTTTACCGTTTTCGGAATATTTTTAGGGTAGGATACCCTTGGACAAAAAGTCAGGATACCGGATACCCCTGGGTGAAAAAATCAAGATACCGGATACCGGATACTAGGGGGGTAACCCCCCCTTCCCCCCCAACGACACCACTGCCGCGCTTGTAGAAATACCTTTAGGTGTAGTCCAACTGTTATGTGTGCATAGCACAAGTTATAATATAACCGTTGCCTTCAAAGTTAATTACTGTACATGCGCTCCGTTACAGCCGCGCAAACCAACAGTAAGCAGCTCTGAGTAGGGCCCCTAAAATCGTCATCATAAACCATCAATGGACTCCATTGATGGTTTGGGACCAATAACCTTGTTCTTGCATATGCGAAGAACAAACCAAACTTCTGCCATTTTTCCACCAAACCTGACTTTTCACAAATGTGCCTTTGATTATCGGAAATTTCGACAGAATAATGTGACGCTTGAAAGTGTTCGACTGAAGATTGCCGAAGTCCAACGGGAGCCCGCCTCCTGAAACGCTGGCCAACACTATTGTGGTCGACGCAACTGCCTTGTGAATCGTGCAAGTAGCGCTGGGGCTAACAGTTTTTTTCGTCAAATCATGTCGTCAAATAAGGTCGTCAAACAAGCAATAGTACATGAGCCTAAATTAGAGCGAAAATAATAAATGTGATTTGACGACCAGATGCCACGATATGAATTGACGACATTACTATAAGCCGTGTGCTACATAAGCGCAGAGTATGCAACACACACGTATGATGCGGGCAAACCTATCGCGCGACGCCAGCGGATTGTGAATACAGACTTTGATAAGAGTGAGCCGGGTGGACCACAACAGACAATCGCTGCGTTTGCACGAAACACCGGGGGGGGCAGTTGCTTTGACTACATTTAGTACAATAACCATAAAATTGAATCTATGAAATCATAACAAACATTTTGGGTGGGACACAAAAAATATTACAAAAAAATCACTTGCCGAGCACTCCGTTCCATTTGTTTTCCAGCATGTTGAGGAAATATTCCAGCGTGGGGCTGATCAGATGAATGTATTCCTCAAATATTCGCAGATGTATGATCTTTTTTTTCAGATGAATGCTTTTCACCTAAACTCGGACAACGTGCATTGTGAGCGCAAACACTTTTTGCGGATTAGCGGATTAGCGGGTCTCCAATTAGCTGACACGCTAATCCGCTTTTTCAATTTCCATTGTGAATGCAAAAGCGTGCGCGAAAAGCGGGCCCGCTAATCCGCAATCCGCTAATCCGCTAACCCGCTAATCCGCTGCATTGTGAATGCGGCCTTATAGATTGAATATGAGTCAGTAATTGTGTGTTCGCTGTGAGAGCAGCCTTGCGAGTATGTCTAAGCAAAATTTTGCTCACAGTAACTTTCACAGACGATTGCGAAATTATCAATGCTTCAGAAATAATTAAAAAAAGCTTACAAACTAATATGCATGTGCGGACGGAGTTTTCCACATAAAGCCGCCGGAGCTCAATTCGGAAACATCCAGGAGGCCAATCATTATTTCGGTTTCAAACATGATTTCCAATTTTGCTCGGTAACGGTGTTCCGTTACAGCACTCAATTCAGGGCAGGGTGGTGCTCTTTGGAAAGCTCCGGCACACGTAGGCATCCATATCTAGATTTGGTCACCACTCACTTGCACCAGTACGACATCAGGATCGACAGCCAATATGTGGGCGGCCACTTTGTCCAGTCCGCGTTCGACCCATTTCCCAAAGTACCACGTGTTGAATGTCATCACGCGCATTGTGCCCGACTTGAAACCCTGCGATATCAGGTGCAACACGTTCAGTTACCGTTGGAAGCTTTTAGGCAATTTTATTTTAAACCATGCATAAAGTTAAGGTGACTATTTTAAAGACAGTGACAATCAGTATAAACTCACGGTTTGAGCGACCGTTGGCAGCAATAATGCGAGACACAAGGAGCCCCGAGTAACTGGGTTCGAGCGCATTGTTTGGTCATTGGTTGACGCCAGCACAATCACCATTCAAAAGTTGATTTCATGTATGCAGCACACGAAATCAGTTGCCTGTTCAAATTTTGTTGTTGAGCCTGGCGACGGAAAGCAACTCAGTAAATTTCCCATTCATCTGAAGATGGCGGGTAACAGGTGCGTGCGATATACCGTATTTAATCTTCTAACAGTAGCCCCTCTCTGACCACGTCTGAAAAATAGAGAAGCTTAATAGAAGCGTCCAATATTTATTCGGTGTCCTTTTCTACAGTCACTGGCATTTCATTACAAATTCTCAGTTTTTGGTATACATTTACGTTCACTGCGTTTGTAATTTTGGCCTGTTTTGGACTATTTGTTTGTCACTAAACACCCATTCCTATAGTGTTTTCAGATGTTAGCCGGCTTCTTACTGTACGTGCGAAGACACAGCGCTTTCGAAAAAACACACCTGAAAGTTAGAAACCCCCACCTAACGGAAGCCGCCCTCTAATGCGGCTGAAAAATAGAAGCCCATGGGGTTGTATTGGAGGAAATACGGTATGTGGCTTGCATTCAACTCGTCAATTCAAATCGTCAAGTAAAGTCGTCGACCCTCAAGCCCGATTATGCCACTGCATTATTTCTAATTATTACTTAGTTGTTCAGTATTTTTTCAGGGCTACTTGAGCTTGGACAATTTCAGTTGACAATCTGAGTGGACCACACAAAATACTGGCAGTGGCCAAATATTTCACTTCCGAAACACATAGAGCGCGTATAGATTGAACTGGAAATATTTCTGGAGCAACAAGTTTTATTCCATGTCCGAAAGCCAGAAATATCTCCAGCTTTATCTACACGCAAAACTGGAGATATTTCTGGAGCCATGTTTTATAATTTCCATGTCCGAAAGCCAGAAATATCTCCAGCTTTATCTACACGCAAAACTGGAGATATTTCTGGAGCCATGTTTTTTTATTCTGTCACAGATCTAGAAATATCTCCAGCTTTGGGTGGCATTTTCGAAACGGTGTAAAGCTCAGTTGGGTGTAAAGGTCGGTGTAAGATCGGTCGAAAGCTCGGTCGGTGTCAGCTCGGTGTAAACATGAAACATTCCACGTTAACAGCAGGCAATGTTTCATGTTTACACCGAGCTGACACCGACCGAGCTTTCGACCGAGCTTACACCGACCTTTACACACAACTCACCTTTACACCGTTTCGAAAATATCACCCTTTGTCTATACGCAAACTGGAGATATTTCTGCAGCAGTACCAAACATTTACGTGTCCAGCTTGTTCAAGAAAAACGTGGTGTGTGTGCGAGCAACATTTTCTTTGATACAGGGTGTGCCAAATTATAACATGAATTATCGTTTATGCAGCAACAATTTACTGGTGATAAAACGCAAAGTACACCGAACACCAGCTGTGGATTTTTAAGTTTGCTATTGGCGCTTTGCCAAGCCAAACTTGAGTGTGATGTTTAAAGGGGGCCTTTCGCATTTCAAACCCCCTTTAAACTTCGCGTGTGTTTAGACAGCGATCAATGCGTCATAAAAGTCAAACACACCGGAGGTCTAACGTTCAGCATGCGGCCAGGAGATGCCCTTCAAGAGGAACATCCGCGAACAAAATCAAATGTGGACCAGCCCAATTTCTACCTGCGCATTCAGGCAACTCGCCTGATGACAAGGGCGGTCAAGGCGCTGAATGTTTCGCACGATACCTGCCCCAGCCTCACTATAGAATTTCGCTTTTCTTTTTATTTCGAATTGCAACGAATTGTTCATGCGTGGCTGCTAAATGTTTCAAGGTCTGCTTGTCGCGCTGGAACAATTCGTTGAAATTCGAAATCTAAAGAAAAGCGAAATTCCATAGTTAGTGGTGTTGCGCGTTTCATGCGAAACATTCATTCGCCTTGACACCTTTTTGATCAAGCAGTTTGCCTGAATGCGCAGGTATAAATTGGGCTGGTCCGCGGCACACTTTGTTCCCGGATGTTCTTCTTAAAGTGCATCTCCTGGTCGCATGCTGCAGATTGGGTTCTTGGTCCGTGAGAGTTTAATAACGCCCTGAACAATATTCAAATGCGTGCAAAGTTTGAAGGCGGTTTGAAATGCGAAAGGCCCCCTTTAAAGCCTTCCCTGTTGCCTGCCACCAATATCATGAAACATTCCCACGTGCGCGTGTTCTTATTGTGTGTGTTTTGCTGTGATACGTGTCAGTTGGTCAGTTGGGCTGTGGTTGGTTTGTGAGTTGGCAGATTTACGTGGCTGTTGGAGATAAAGTGTTGTTTAGTGAACGTCGTGTGGTTTTGGGATATTATTGGGGCTTTTGGGTTTCGGGGTCATATTGCAGAAACAAATAAATTATACACACATCACCAACGGAACCAAAAACTTCGAACTCTTGCTATTTCAACAGCTTGAACAACATTATGTCCAACGAAGTTCGGGGTGACAGGGCGCGTATTTGGAATTAGGCATGCATGTATAAATTTGATAAATGTGCGTGCACGGGAATAAAAATGAAGTGCGGCATCGGCAGAGAAAATTCAAACTTTTGGGGAAACATGGGTTCGGACCGACATGATTTGCAAAAGTTGGGTTCGAACCGATGTTTTTGCGAGCGGTCCGGTCCGAGCAATCCGTATTTTTCGGTCCGCAGGCACCTCTACTCTCACAAAAGGGAAGCATTTTTGTTGGTGCAATCGATACTGTCACCAGTGTGCCAAATGGACAATTTTTGTTAGTGCATTGCACTGCATGGTTACCACTGTATTCAAGCGCTTGGTGTCAAGGCACTAAATCTACATACGAACTATCCATTGTTACTTTTAGCACCACGTGTCAAACATTAAAGTTGCGAATGAGCGCATGAAAATATACTTTTTGTGAACTTGTATTAGGTACTGGACCCCGACTCCTTATGGCCGACACAAGACTTCTAGTCGCCGTTATTTGCGTTCTGTCGGCGGCAGTGTTGTACCTCATGGCAAGCGGATTCAGTTGGCAGCACGTATGCACTTATTACCGCAATCCCACACAGACATGACGTATGCCCCCAAAAGCAACCTTAATCACATTGTTCAGCAATGCGTGCCAGAGATCGATCGACTACGCCAGCAGCTGGAGACAGTTGAACGTCAACTGCAGCAGGGCGGTCGAGGGGATGCAACTACGCTCAAAGACAAAGCAGCTGCCGAATCATCAGCAGTTGCTGCATCGGTTAGGGCGAGCTTAGGTTGAATCCGGAAATCGGAATCCGGAAATATTTCCGGAAAACGCATCATTTTTGCATGTAAATTTCTGCGTGTTCCGGAAATATTTCCGGAGCCCAGAAATGTTTTGCATGTTTACATGCAAATTGTCTCCGAGTTCCGGATTCCGGATTTAACCTAAGTTCGCCCTTAGCAGCACTATGTACCAGTGCTAGGCACATTGTCGAGTGGCTGGCACACATACTGTATGTTCACGTACGCATGAGGCGCCAACGAAATGCGACGCTGAATCTGCCTGTTTATATGAGCAACGCTTGTAGTGGGTGTCTGTCGATGACGACTCAAAGTTTCGTCTGAGTATGACGTTCATCTAATCATTTGCCAGATCCAGCCATCCGCCCCCGCAACTGACGATGAGTGCAACTACTTGAAACTGGCAAAGAAATGGAACACAGACGATCTTCGCATTAAGCCACACTTCTACAAACCAATGGAGCAGGTATAGTCCGTCCACCAGCTCATGGCACTTTGTGTTGCTGTTGGCCGACTTGTTCCCTTCCTCCACGTTCTAATGAAAGAGAAATTGAGTTCCCGAAAAAAATTATTTTGGCTCCTAAATAGCTGTTTTTATGAAATCGACGTGTTTTATAGATTTTAATTTAATTTAATTTTAAATTTGATCGAATTCAATCGTTTTCGACACATTTTATTATTTTTTTAGTTTTTTTGCAAAATCGCTCACACTCAATTTCTCTTTCATTAGAACGTGGAGGAAGGGACCAAACCAGCCAGCAGCAACACAAAGTGCCATGAGCTGGTGGACGGACTATACATACGATGTACGTATGTAATACGTTTTGTCCGGTTAAATAATTGTAGGACATTTCCAAATCGTCCTGTATCCTTGGTACTCACGATTTGAAATCCGTCCAAAAATATTGCATAGATTTGTCGCAAGTACAAGAACAATGGCAAGTTCACGATAGTCGAGTTCGGTCGCGGCTTCGGCGGGTCGGTTTGGTTCTGGCCAGCCTGGTTCCCAGCCGCTACACTCATTTCCGTCGACATCAAGCCTTGGAACACTGCCAAATACAAAACACCCACCATCCAGGACCGAGCCGTGCTCATTCAGGTGTTACGTTCAAACATTCCCAATTTAGTGTCATTTTAAGTTCTGGTGCATACACACTGATGGTGACTTGGTGCACCACCCGTTTGTGATAACAGAAAGATACAATACCAGAAAACGCACACTTTAGCTTTTATCTCACTATCGTAATCCTATCCTTAGGCTGTATCAAGCTTTGTAATCGGATTGAACAGGATCAGGTCACTTTTGTGTGGAGCATATCTTGCGACGTACATTATGTAGGTAGCGGCTTTTGACTATCGTAAAACGTGATCTGAGATACCTAAAATTCATATTTTTACGGGGAGAAAACTGTCATCACCAGTAAGTCTGAGAATTTTGAAGCAGTCGCGTGACCAAGGCAGAATCGGTCCGATATGAGCGGATCGCCAAGTTTGACGGTTATTAAGGTTATTGAGGTTATTAAGCAGAAGCAGAGCGAAACATCACGTACAGTAGTTTGATTGAAGGCCTCCCAAACGGACAACAAAACGAAGACGCAGATTTGCAACAAATACAAGGACATCGATTTGATTATTGACGACGCATCGCATGCCAACAAACCGACTATTCAAACATTCGAGGTTGATGTTGAAGTCCTTGTGGTGTCAGAGAACAAAGAACAAATTCTCGCGCGCTGATTGGCTGTTGAACATACGTGGACAAATCAGCGCGCGAGAATTTGTTCTTTGTTCTCTGAAAGAACGAAGTATAGTTAGGCCTTAAAGGCCTGTGTTAGAAAACAGATAAGATCAGGAAAATAATGATTACGTTAGTAAGGCGGGCGACGCGTGATCATGTGAAATTGCAGCCATCAAGGAAAGCCAAGATAAAAGTGCGGCAAGAAGAAACGTTCTGTAAACAAAAAACACATGGCCTGTACAGTATTATACCGACAGTGACACAGTGACATGACCTATGCGCGTAATGCTTGCATATCCACACTGCAGATGTATTTCCCGTGCCTTCGCCAGGGTGGCACCTACGTTGTGGAGGACATCCAGACTACGTGGCGCAAGGGAATGGGAGGAAGTTGTGACCCAATGAACCCAAATACAATATTGTTCTACTTCAAAGCCATGATGGACCAGATACAACACCCCGAAATACCACGAAAGGGCAACACTTGGTTTACGAAACATCGCTTTGCTGAAGAGCTCACCGGCTAGTTCATTGTCTAGCTAGATACCCTTTTTATAGTGACCTGATCGGGATAGGACTCGTCAGTCACTAAAATGAATGTTCATAACATTTCACATTTGTTGAAAAATTACATGCACAAAAAGTTAATATTTTCTAACAATGAAACTTTTCGATAGGGATGCACATCTATCGCGACCTGCTGATCATTGACAAGGGATCGAACCCAAGCAAAGGAGTCAACATTGATGCTGCTGTGGCTGGACCGTGCTAGATCCAACAAACGGAGAGAAAACATCAACTAAATATTTTCTGACCTCACTGGTATTTCCGTCCCTTTATCAGAAACCAGCAGGTTAAAGTTTTGGTTACAACGGTTGAAGTTCAAGTTACTGCTGAAATACAACACTCTTATCCTGCTGCCAAAAAAATCAAGTCTTAGGCCATTACTTTACTGTGCCGGATTCATAGGGTAGAACACTGGAAACCGGAACACGGAAACATTATCCTTTCTATTGGTCGCACAGTGAATATATGAGAATCACCATCCAAAATTTTTCCGTGCCACGGAACGAAATGATTCAGGCAAGCAAACGATGCTTTTGCAGTGATGATGACAAAAGCCAGCGTGCTGACGTCAAAAACCCGCGTGTTGACGCAACACAGCAACAACTATTCACAAGCGCAATATTTCAGAGATAAAAAACATGGTTGACTGGACCGGTTCTATTTCCGTGCACGGAGATCCACAAACTGTTTTGTATGTAAATACAAATTGCCCGGTTCGGTTAGCGTGGCTCAACTCTGGAATCGCCCTGACGCATTCATAGTGGTAGAACACTAGAAATTGTCGTTCACTATACATTATGCTTTCTATCTTATACGTTTGCGTGGAACGAGTGAATGCGTGTCAGCGTTCAGTTCTAACGTGCTGAAGCTTTCAACTGAAGGGACTCGGGCTTACAGCACATGGTCTCTGTGGTCCTGGAAACCAGATATTTCTGGATCTGTGACTTAGAATAAAAAAACATAACTCCAGAAATATCTCCTATTTTGCGTATAGATTGAGCTGGAGATATTTCTGGCTTTCGGAGCATAAATAAATTGTTGCTACAGAAATATTTCCAGTAAAAAAAATTTAAACACCCCCCCCCCTAAATCTATACGCCCCATACGCGTTTGCGAACGTTTAGTTCTACATAAAGGCAGATTTTTAGTGGTTCAGATATCCAACAAAATACGTATTAGTGCCATATCCATAAATATACGCATTATCCAGTGCTGGCATGTGGACCAGTGCTCGCGTTCTGGTTGTTTATACGGCCCTAATATTCTAAAACACAGTGTACGCATTCACATTTTAACCATACATTTATCATTTCATACACATGTTGTTAGTTGCAGTATGAGTCAATGAATCTCGATGTGTGTGTGTGTGTTTTCAGTTGTGAAATGCGGGTCACATCACTTCATGCTCCTAACATGAGAATCAAATGAAAAATTTATACACCTAAAATCGTTCCAACATACATACATAATAAATATGCAGTGAGCAACAACAAAAGAATGGAAAAAACGTTTTAATTCCAAAATACGGTGCAGCGGATCACTTTTATACGAAGGTGATATCAGTGCGTCAAATTTGTTGCAAGATTTTATAAGAAGATACAAGCAAAGAAAGAGCCCGCTTCGCGGGCAAACCGGTGGAACATGTCTGAACTTCTAGTATGCATAGAGCGAATATGCAGCAGTTTTTACACACAGTTCTCATTTTTAACGCATTATGTTCGTCTTATGTGTCGATCGTTTAGCTATATTCCACCGTTTTTAGCTTGTTACACCACATTATTCACACGGCAATAGCTGGTGATCATTTGTAGGTATGTAGGTACACATATTCGATGAACCCTCATCTGTTTTGCGCTGAAAAGGTCACGATATGTATGTATAACAGGATAGTAATGATCTGATCACTACCGTGCACTTTGTACACGCACATTAAAAAAAAGTGAGCCATGGCGGCGTGGGATGTCTCGAGAATTTTGAGCCTTTTGAGGTTCTTGAAACTTTTTGTGGACTTTTGAGCCTTTTATGACGTCCGAGTCTTTTGCGACTCTTGAGACGCGCACAGATCGCAGTCGACGCGATCACCTACATTGATTGAGATTCCACAGAAACAAACAAAACAAACAAACAAACAGCCACTAAAATTCCACACCAACTTTTCAACAACAGGTCCACGTCGTGAAACATCGTGCGTCTTAGGCTGTCACCGAGGGGGAGACTGATGCGTTTGGGTGACGCAATGACACCCATAACAGGTCGGTCGTCATCGTCTTCAAGTACGTACAAATAGCGAGTGAACAGATCATGCAATCGTTGCCGATGACTGCGGAGTGGTGACGCACGAGTCACCGCCACCATTGATGTTGACAACATGACGCACACGAATGCGTAGAAGCTGAAGCGAAAAGTTGAATGAAAACAATTATATAATTAAACTAAATCAAATTAATTAAATAAAAAATGAAGTACATCTATATGGAGCAAAGCCATCTTGACGCGCATGACACCAGTAAAAAACAGAGCCGCAAATAAAGTAGCAAAATAAGCACAAACTCTAAGTAAGCAGAGTTTATTCTTGCTTTTGTTCTTTTGTGTTTGGGGTTGCGCTTTATTTGATACGTCGGCTTGAGGCAGGCTCACATTTGGGCACAGTCCTTCGTTTGAACTCATATGTTGGGTACAGTTCACACTCTTTTTGGCCTGTACACTCGTTTTCTCTTTGCTCAACAGTGGCGGTGTGGCACACATACTGACTCGGCTCATCTCTCTCGCCACTCATTAGTGTCAGCTGAGCTCGAATATAGCTTGTCTTTAGCCGATTACTTGAGCAATTACTACTATTCGAGTTTTCTGCACAATTAACGAAACCCGCCTCGAAAGTTATATCAGCAGGTAAGTTTTCTTCGATCACTCACCTCACTTCTCCGTATGGCATGATCGCACCATTAGAAACGCCTGCCAGAGCGAAATCGCACAATAAACAGAGTTCCGTTTCGATTTGAACACAACAGCACGGCCTTGATCTCACATGCACGGATGTAATTTGATTTGATGGTGTCAAAACACCCAGCTGCCAACTACATAGGTATCATGGGTGCATACCCAGTTGCGCATAAACAGGGAAATATGAACCTGAGCCTCCGCACGACACCAAAATACAAATACATAATGCACGTACAGTATCACAACAAACAACCGATCTTGTGTGTAGGTGGCGGGCAAACCAGCAGTGCCCAACATGGTCGGTTTTCACAAAAAAAAACAAAGCCCGAAAACAGCAGCCATCAGATGTTTGTTTGGGAAAGTGTGCAATGCGGGAACTCGCATGAAGCCAAGTTCACCCGCAGACCCGCGGGTCAGCGCGGGCGACCGCGGATGAAGTGTTGGTTGTAGGTGCTTCACAGGCAGCTGTGCGAGGCATTGATTACTCGCATCCACCCGCCG
>JASAMV010004746.1:0-55000 GCA_030248065.1 Rhynchonema sp. JSB1_4
CAAATACAGCCCCCAGACCCGGCCGCTATCACAATATCAAAAAAACCCAACCAAAACAAAGCAAGCCAACCACTCCAACCTGTATTCTTTCTTCCATCCAGGTCGAGCCGAGCCGCGATTTCGGGCGTTTAGTTCGGGCCGGGCCGGAAATTTTGAGGATTAGGCCGGACCGAGCTGCCCCCTCCTAAATGGGGTCAGTGAATCACCCCCCCCCCCCAAATAAAGCCCCCCACCAAATACAGCCCCCCTAAATGAGGTCGCAATCGGGCCAGCCGGGCCGGGCCCCCTCCTCACTGAAACACCCCCCCCCCAAATATAGCCCCCCCCCCAAATGCAGACCGTCCAGAGGTCGCAATCGGGCCGGCCGGGCCGCGATTTCGGGCTTTTGGTTCGAGCCGGGCCGGGCTGGAGGTTTAGAGGATCTGACCGGCCCGCGCCGCCTCCTAAATGGGGTCAGTGAGTTACCCCCCTCCAAATAAACCCCCCACCCAATTACAGCCCTGCCCGGCCAGACCCGGCGGCTCTCCCAATATCAAAAAAACCCAACCAAAACAAAGCAAGCCAACCTCTCCAACCTGTATTCTTGCATCCAGAGGTCGAGCCGGGACGCGATTTTGGGCCTTTGGTTCGGGCCGGGCCGGGCCGGGCCGGAGATTTGGAGGACCGGGCCGGGCAGCATCCCCCCTCCTAAATGGGGTCAGTGACCCCCCAATAATCCCCCAAATACAGCCCCCTAGATGGGGTACTCGCAGTGGTGGTATTGGGGGCGGCCGGGCCGGGCGGCGATTTTGGGCTTTTGATTCGGGCCGGCGCCGGGCCGGGCCGGCCCGGAGATTTGGGAGCTCGGCCCGGCTCTGCCAAGCACCGCTGCACCAAAAAAGAAAAAGAAAAAAAGTGAAAAAGAAAAGGCGCGAATTTACAACCAATCAGCGCCCACTTGGCGCGCTTAGCGCCACAGCAAACTGCGCCCACATTCGCATGCAAACTTTCAACCTCAATTTCTCGCGATATAATCAATATTATTTTTTGATTTTTTTTGCGATCCCTAGATCTCGACGAGACAAATCGATTGGTATGTAACTCGACTGGATCGGTTCAGTTTCCTGGGAGGAGATAGCAATGGAACCATAAAGTGTGGCCGCCGGAAGTCACGATTTTCGGGTGTCTGAAAAACCACTTTCCCATTGTCCGATCGAGCTCAAATTTTCAGCGTTTTGTTATGGCTTGACTACGACTAGAAAACAATCAAAACATTTTTCAGAACTAATCACACGCGTTCACACCAGCCTCGCCGATATAACACGTGAGGTATAGGGAAAAATCAGTTTTTCGAGCACGCTGATGTTTCACGTGCATGTTGGAAAAATTTTTTGCCACACGATTTCATCACATCAACCTATCTTTCTGATAAGAACATTACCAACGACGAAATCCAGCTTTTTCCTGCTTCGTGGTCTGATCTCAAAGTACTGCGAAACGCTAATGCGTTCTCGTAGATGTTTTTAGGTGGCCGGGCAATTGAGAAAAGCATATTTGAGCAAGACCACTTTGAGCAAGTGAAAAAGGCAGAGCCAAAAGAGCAGAGCTCTTTTTTTGCTCCAATGGCTTAGGCTTGGGGTTGTTTAGATGTCAGGCTTAGGCTTAGGCCTACACTTAGGCTTAGTTTTGTGTTTGGGCTTAGGCTTAGCGGCCTTTTCTTGTTTTTTGGTTCTGCTATTTTGGTCTGCTTTTTTTCACTTGCTCATAGTGGTATTCCGCGACTTTTCAGGCCCGGAGTTCAGGCCCGACCTTTTCAGGCCCAGTTTTTCAGGCCCGGCCGATTCAGGCCCAGCATATTTGACCCATTTATAGGCTTAGGCTCCAGCCGGGCCTGAATCGGCCGGGTCTGAACCTGTGCCCAGGGATTGAACCATCGCACAATATCAAAGTGGTCTTGCTTAGGGGCGCTGTCCCCGCTTGTACTCTTACGTAGGGTGATATTTTCGAAACGGTGTAAATGTCAGTTGGGTGTAGAGGTCGGTGGAAAGCTCGGTCGACAACTCAGTGTGATAGACCTCGGTGTAAACTTGAAACATGCCACGTTAATAACAGGCAATGTTTCACGTTGACACCGAGCTACGCCGACCGAGCTTACGACCGAACTTTACACCGACCTCTACGCCCAACTGACCTTACCCGTATCCGGACCCGCGCACACATGGCCGCACTCTTATCACCGGGTTCACACGTTGAGGAGAATACTTTGATTCGAATATGAATAGGCAACACCTAATAACGGATAATAATGACGAGAATGCACCACTCACCCGGAGCTGTGGTCGTTGGTTTCTTGGTGGTCGTTGTCGTAGGCTTGGGCGTGGTTGGAGGCGGGTTTTCGGTCACACGATCTGCAAGAAGAAAAAGCGAAAAAATCGGCAGTCTCCGTGCATAACAATTTGGAAGTAAAAAGCAGTGAAACTGAGCAGTTTCACGATACATCCATGACCGAATGTGATGTTTTGAGCAATTTTCAAACTTTTCAGGTGCCCCTGTGAAGTATGCACTTACTAAACGAGCATGCTGCCTGACAATTATGGCACTAGTGTGCACGCACGGTTTTGGCTACGAGTGGATGCGTACGGAATCTGTTTTCACGCCCGCATTGGTTGAGTAGACTGAGCAAAACCAAAAGCGCATAATGTTTCACAGCCTGACGCGAGCAAAAGCAAGCACACTCGTTCCATGCCAACTTGTCAACGTTGCAACAAAAGTGACAACGTGGCTAAAAAGCACATATGACCGAAAGAGCGATATCATACATTGTGCTCGGACTCGGTTTTGCGTCGGGCACGTGACTTTTTTGCGTTGAGGATAGTGTACTCAACGAGTACTCAGAACGAAGATCCTCTGCGTACTCTCTGCTCACCAATCACCATAAAAGCTGTTGTCAAACCGCTAATGATAGAACTTTTGGTTCAGATATACTGTAAGTGGCGTGAATACATCAGGAAACTAACATAAATTATGCACGAGAAGGGTTGAATCAATAAAGTCATTGGAGTTGTCAGTTAAGGGCGGTATGCCCATGGCAGCAAATTTGGAATCAAACTATGCGTTTTGGGGATCGATCTGAGTTCCGAAGTAGGCTTGTTATCATGCCCATCGCAAGGTCGTTATGTCACCAAACATTCTTGGCAGGTCTCTACATGAGAGTTCTATAACTCGAACAACCTGTGACAAGTGGCAAACCTGTACTTTGTTTCGTTGGTTTCGAACTTTCTTCCCCGTGAACGTACACAGCCAGCTGCCAGACGCGTGCCAGGAAGACAGCCACGAGCAGCCAATGAACGCGCTCCATTGTGCCGAGCACTCGGTTACGGTAGGTCGGGTTACGGTAGGTGGTGGAGTCAAAATCGGTTGTCAAATCCAGGTGCACACAATTGGGTGTGGCACAAAAATGTTGTCGGATTATTGGGTGATCCAATTAGAAATGTTCTTCTGTTCGGTCGGGTTTGGTTCCGGGAAGATTCGGTGATGTTTCACTGTGTCTTATTGATTGATGGATATTTTGATTCTTTTAATGTTGCACACTTTTGGGCGGTGCTGATGATAAAACCCGATGTCAAGTTGATTTGATTGATCGTAATATCGACCGATCGGTTACGGTTACGGTGATGCGCAGTTGAAACAACGCACAACTGCACAACGAAAAGTGCGCACTATTTGGGTGCACGCACTGTACTTTGACGCAAGTGATGCTTGAGCCAAACACGAACGCAGTTGAAAATTGAAGATGATAGCAGTCAAACAAGCGGTTGACAAACTGGAACGGAGGGAAATATTGTGAAATGTTTGAAGGTAAGGAATAAAATATGGGATCTGTGTAATTAGAATTCGTAATGGTGCGCTCAAATCTCGCTAGATTTGCCGGATTGTTTTTTGCATTGGCATGCATGTACATAGGTAGCACATGAACAATTTCAGAATCGAATAATGGGAATTCTAATTTGCAAACTAAAATGATAATTAATTTTTTAATGATAAGCAACTCTAGTTGATAAGTGATCAGAAACATACATATGTTTGAAACTTTTCAAGCTAATCCTCAACTTAAAAGAAAAAATTCTAACGGAGCTTGTTCAGAAAAAATCTCTCAGGAAATATTCACGTAAAACGCCGATATCGCTCACTAAATAAAAATTGAAATGAAAATGATGATTTGCCAGCAAGCGAAAAGTCGCAGTTCAAATGATGTTGAACCTTGAAATTGATCCGTTGGCAGCTTACACGTTGCTGCAACGTCAACGCCCCGATTCTTGGAATTACACGTACGTTACGTGGCAACGCAATCAAGCAACGCAGCTTTCGTGATCATTCAAACTGCTAACAGGTGAAGAACGAATGAAAGAATGTTGAGGTAAGATTCCACGTGAACGGTGCGTGGCCGAAAACCGAACTAATCACACGTTTCAGCTTACAATTCCTGGAATTGCGTGCAATTCTGAGAATTGAGCTTTTAAAAAAGACGTGGAGTGTTGCGTTAATTTACAAGCTGGATGATTGGTTTGAGTGCGTGTGACGTGGTTGTTTGAATGTTGGCAGTCTTTGCGTTTGATCATACTGTAAGCACTCACACTTCACATGGTAGCAACACGTTTTGCTTTCCGATCCAATCCGATCACCAAGTTTGATATCGTCCAAGTCCGGACTTAAATGAACACGGCGAACGGAGAGCAATTCGGCGAACTGCCGCCCACCCTGAATTCCCTGAATGTTCATCTTTCGGCTGCGCCTTACAGAACCGTGCTGCTCACGGAGACCAATCAAATAAAAGTAACAGACAAACAACTCGGCCAGACCTTCATATACATCGCATGAGAACAACACGCGCGCAGTTCCAGTGTCATTGGTCTCATTCCGTTTTGTTTTGTTATGCTGTTTTTGTTATGCGGATCCAATAATGTTCCGGTTTCACGTATTTCGGAAATAAAAGAAAGAGAAACGCATGTGTTTAGTAGAAACACGTTCTCCACCTCGGTGCGTAAATTCCCTTTTCACTCCCAAAACATGTGTGTTGAACAACGTTGCTGTTTGCGGAAGCACGCTACAAATTGAGGTCAGCCTGCTGGAACTTGTCATCGTCTACCTCCGCCCAATCTCGTTCTTTTGCTTTTCGAAACCGTGTAACCGGAGCATTTTTGAATCTAGCCAAGAAAGCTTTAAAAAAGAGTTGCCTCATAAGCTCGTGGCTGGACTACATACGTATGTACATATGTATATGCCTACTTACAATGCTGGTTCCGCGACTGGTCGTGGTGGGACCAAGCAGATTAAAATGGATTGTAAAATACATCGTGTTAAGAAGTGGGTCTCACGGATAGCTTGGGTCGAGGATCGGAATCCGGGATCCATTCGGTTGCAGACCTCTGTAACGTGCCTGAAGGGGGTGCACATCATATAAGAGAACAGGAGTTGGATTCTGGCCTGACTTTACTCACCTGCACATCACATCGCCGGCTTTGAGTTATCATGCTTTGATCGCGCGGATGAAATGATATTGATGATGCACGGTTGTAATTCACCTAGCTTCCAGCCTCAGTCATCTGAGATGCTCACACACAAGGTGCGTGAAGCTTCGAAACGGTGTAAATAAGCGTACGGTGTAAGATTGAAACATCCCACGTTTACACCGATCTCATTCACATCCGGCTTCAATTGATCTTTATACCCAACTGGTCAAACTTTTGTTTACACCGTTTCGAAAATTCCTAGCAATGAGATCACGTGATGACATACCGTAGCATCCACCGCAGTTGCCACGCGGATTACGCGTTTGAATACACAAAATTGGGTTGTACACTATGTACGTAAGATAAGTGAATACTACGGTACTAGTTTGATGACATGTGTGCGTGTGGACGTTCCCAATTTTGAAACATTTTGATACAAAATTGGACTCTTTTCAGACAATGGAAACAAAAAATGATGTCTAAGAACATGATGCCGCTTAAGACCCCTGCACTTTCGCTTTCATAAAACGTAATGCTGTTGTGCTACATTTGTCACATTATAGGTACTTGTATTTTGTTGTATCTGTACAAGCAAATTTCTTCTCCAGCGCCTTCTTTTTCACGACAGACCACCAGTACTGGGGCACCGGTCTTGCCCTGAAATAGGAAGGCAGCGTTTGGTGGGTTCAATGGTGAACCAACAGTCTGTGTCTGTGCTGTGTGTGTAGGTATACGTACATATAGCAACACTACGCCAACATGAGCCCGATTTAGGACGTGCTAGGTTAGTGAAACCTTTACGTGGCTGCTGATTTGGGAAATGTTACACGTTGTAGAATATACAACGTGGTGCGTGAGGATTTCTCTTTCTTTGCGTTAGTAACTGCACCACCTGCGAAATCGGGCTCGTGTTGGCGTAGTTTGCCTTTAAGGCCACTTTATACTTTGTCTCGTTGCGATACACGCAACATTTTCGTGCGCGTTGATTGGCTCATGCGCGACCAACAGCCAATCAGCGCGTCAGAAAATGTTGCGTGTATCGCAACGAGACAAAGTATAAAGTGGCCTTAACACTGACAATGTCAAAGCGTACAAACACGCGCCACGCACATTGCTACGTATGTGCTGCTATTGACTGCGAAACGCTCCCAACACCATTCTGTTTCACACACCCTCCTAGATAATAAAATCGATTTTTAGACAACCTCTCACCACAGCTAATGGTCTCCGAGAGCGCGCGCTGTAAGGACCTTATGCAAAGAAGCAAAATTAGAATCGACTAAAGCAAACCAAACAATTTCAGTCAGATGTCCGTACAAAGCAATTGGAATCACCTTGGCCTGAGGCGTAGCCTGCAGGATCAACAATCGCCAGTTATCGCTAAAATTATTATTTATATTACGTTGGTATCGCGACAAGGATACTGTAATTGCTGAGCTAAGAAAACGTTTCTTGCGCTTCATTCTGTTATAATCTTGGCACTCAAACTAGGGGTTACAGTTTCCAGCACTGGTACTTTGAAGATCTTGTGAAACCTGCCTTGAACCGTCACAAGCCATTGGAAGAGTCTCGTCATTTGCTAGGCATTAGCATCAATGAGGGCAGGTGATTTATTTGTAGATAGTTTGCAGGCTTTTCCTTTTCTCTTTGTGCTTGTTTAGCCAATAGCTGATATCATAGTGCAATATTATATTATAGTAGCCTAGTGTTGCTATATGTACGTATACCTACACACACAGCACAGACACAGACTGTTGGTTCACCATTGAACCCACCAAACGCTGCCTTCCTATTTCAGGGCAAGACCGGTGCCCCAGTACTGGTGGTCTGTCGTGAAAAAGAAGGCGCTGGAGAAGAAATTTGCTTGTACAGATACAACAAAATACAAGTACCTATAATGTGACAAATGTAGCACAACAGCATTACGTTTTATGAAAGCGAAAGTGCAGGGGTCTTAAGCGGCATCATGTTCTTAGACATCATTTTTTGTTTCCATTGTCTGAAAAGAGTCCAATTTTGTATCAAAATGTTTCAAAATTGGGAACGTCCACACGCACACATGTCATCAAACTAGTACCGTAGTATTCACTTATCTTACGTACATAGTATACAACCCAATTTTGTGTATTCAAACGCGTAATCCGCGTGGCAACTGCGGTGGATGCTACGGTATGTCATCACGTGATCTCATTGCTAGGAATTTTCGAAACGGTGTAAACAAAAGTTTGACCAGTTGGGTACAAAGATCAATTGAAGCCGGATGTGAATGAGATCGGTGTAAACGTGGGATGTTTCAATCTTACACCGTACGCTTATTTACACCGTTTCGAAGCTTCACGCACCTTGTGTGTGAGCAACTCAGATGACTGAGGCTGGAAGCTAGGTGAATTACAACCGTGCATCACCAATATCATTTCATCCGCGCGATCAAAGCATGATAACTCAAAGCCGGCGATGTGATGTGCAGGTGAGTAAAGTCAAGCCAGAATCCAACTCCTGTTCTGTTATATGATGTGCACCCCCTTCAGGCACGTTACAGAGGTCTCTGCAACCGAATGGATCCCGGATTCCGATCCTCGACCCAAGCTATCCGTGAGACCCACTTCTTAACACGATGTATTTTACAATCCATTTTAATCTGCTTGGTCCCACCACGACCAGTCGCGGAACCAGCATTGTAAGTAGGCATATACATATGTACATATGTATGTAGTCCAGCCACGAGCTTATGAGGCAACTCTTTTTTAAAGCTTTCTTGGCTAGATTCAAAAATGCTCCGGTTACACGGTTTCGAAAAGTAAAAGAACGAGATTGGGCAGAGGTAGACGATGACAAGTTCCAGCAGGCTGACCTCAATTTGTAGCGTGCTTACGCAAACAGCAACGTTGTTCAACACACATGTTTTGGGAGTGAAAAGGGAATTTACGCACCGAGGTGGAGAACGTGTTTCTACTAAACACATGCGTTTCTCTTTCTTTTATTTCCGAAATACGTGAAACCGGAACATTATTGGATCCGCATAACAAAAACAGCATAACAAAACAAAACGGAATGAGACCAATGACACTGGAACTGCGCGCGTGTTGTTCTCATGCGATGTATATGAAGGTCTGGTCGTGTTTTTTGTCTGTTACTTTTATTTGATTGGTTTCCGTGAGCAGCACGGTTCTGTAAGGCGCAGCCGAAAGATGAACATTCAGGGAATTCAGGGTGGGCGGCAGTTCGCCGAATTGCTCTCCGTTCGCCGTGTTCATTTAAGTCCGGACTTGGACGATATCAAACTTGGTGATCGGATCGGATCGGAAAGCAAAACGTGTTGCTACGTGTGACGTGTGAGTGCTTACAGTATGATCAAACGCAAAGACTGCCAACATTCAAACAACCACGTCACACACGCACTCAACCAATCATCCAGCTTATAAATTAACGCAACACTCCACGTGTTTTTTAAAGCTCAATTCTCAGAATTGCACGCAATTCCAGGAATTGTAAGCTGAAACGTGTGATTAGTTCGGTTTTCGGCCACGCACCGTTCACGTGGAATCTTACCTCAACATTAGTCTTTCATTCGTTCTTCACCTGTTGGCAGTTTGAATGATGACGAAAGCTGCGTTGCTTGATTGCGTTGCCACGTAACGTACGTGTAATTCCAAGAATCGGGGCGTTGACGTTGCAGCAACGTGTAAGCTGCCAACGGATCAATTTCAAGGTTCAACATCATTTGAACTGCGACTTTTCGCTTGCTGGCAAATCATCATTTTCATTTCAATTTTTATTTAGTGAGCGATATCGGCGTTTTACGTGAATATTTCCTGAGAGATTTTTTCTGAACAAGCTCCGTTAGAATTTTTTCTTTTAAGTTGAGGATTAGCTTGAAAAGTTTCAAACATATGTATGTTTCTGATCACTTATCAACTAGAGTTGCTTATCATTAAAAAATTAATTATCATTTTAGTTTGCAAATTAGAATTCCCATTATTCGATTCTGAAATTGTTCATGTGCTACCTATGTACATGCATGCCAATGCAAAAAACAATCCGGCAAATCTAGCGAGATTTGAGCGCACCATTACGAATTCTAATTACACAGATCCCATATTTTATTCCTTACCTTCAAACATTTCACAATATTTCCCTCCGTTCCAGTTTGTCAACCGCTTGTTTGACTGCTATCATCTTCAATTTTCAACTGCGTTCGTGTTTGGCTCAAGCATCACTTGCGTCAAAGTACAGTGCGTGCACCCAAATAGTGCGCACTTTTCGTTGTGCAGTTGTGCGTTGTTTCAACTGCGCATCACCGTAACCGTAACCGATCGGTCGATATTACGATCAATCAAATCAACTTGACATCGGGTTTTATCATCAGCACCGCCCAAAAGTGTGCAACATTAAAAGAATCAAAATATCCATCAATCAATAAGACACAGTGAAACATCACCGAATCTTCCCGGAACCAAACCCGACCGAACAGAAGAACATTTCTAATTGGATCACCCAATAATCCGACAACATTTTTGTGCCACACCCAATTGTGTGCACCTGGATTTGACAACCGATTTTGACTCCACCACCTACCGTAACCCGACCTACCGTAACCGAGTGCTCGGCACAATGGAGCGCGTTCATTGGCTGCTCGTGGCTGTCTTCCTGGCACGCGTCTGGCAGCTGGCTGTGTACGTTCACGGGGAAGAAAGTTCGAAACCAACGAAACAAAGTACAGGTTTGCCACTTGTCACAGGTTGTTCGAGTTATAAAACTCTCATGTAGAGACCTGCCATGAATGTTTGGTGACATAACGACCTTGCGATGGGCATGATAACAAGCCTACTTCGGAGCTCAGATCGATTCCCAAAACGCATAGTTTGATTCCAAATTTGCTGCCATGGGCATACCGCCCTTAACTGACAACTCCAATGACTTTATTGATTCAACCCTTCTCGTGCATAATTTATGTTAGTTTCCTGATGTATTCACGCCACTTACAGTATATCTGAACCAAAAGTTCTATCATTAGCGGTTGGACAACAGCTTTTATGGTGATTGGTGAGCAGAGAGGACGCAGAGGATCTTCGTTCTGAGTACTCGTTGAGTACACCACCGTCCTCAATGCAAAAAAGTCACGTGCCCAACGCAAAACCGGGTCCGATCACCATGCATGATATCGCTCTTTCGGTCATATGTGCGCTTAGCCACGTTGTCACTTGTGTTGCAACGTTGACAAATTGGCATGGAACGAGTGTGCTTGCTTTTGCACGCGTCAGGCTGTGAAACATTATGCGCTTTTGGTTTTGCTCAGTCTACTCAACCAATGCGGCCGTGAAAACAGATTCCGCACGCATCCACTCGAAGCCAAAACCGTGCGTGCACACTAGTGCCATAATTGTCAGGCAGCAGGCTCGTTTAGTAAGTGCATACTTCACAGGGGCACCTGAAAAGTTTGAAAATTGCTCAAAACATCACATTCGGTCATGGATGCATCGTGAAACTGCTCAGTTTCACTGCTGTTTATTTCCAAATTGTTATGTACCGAGACGTGCAATTTTTTCGCTTTTTCTTCTTGCAGATCGTGTGACCGAAAACCCGCCTCCAACCACGCCCAAGCCTACGACAACGACCACCAAGAAACCAACGACCACAGCTCCGGGTGAGTGGTGCATTCTCGTCATTATTATCCGTTATTAGGTGTTGCCTATTCATATTCGAATCAAAGTATTCTCCTCAACCTGTGAACCCAGTGATAAGAGTGCGGCCATGTGTGCGCGGGTCCGGATACGGGTGGAATTTTCGAAACGGTGTAAAGGTCAGTTGGGCGTGAAGGTCGGTGTAAAGTTCGGTCGTAAGCTCGGTCGGCGTAGCTCGGTGTCAACGTGAAACATTGCCTGTTATTTACGTGGAATGTTTCAAGGTTACACCGAGGTCTATCACACTGAGCTGTCGACCGAGCTCTCCACCGACCATTACACCCAACTGACCTTTACACCGTTTCGAAAATATCACCCTACGTAAGAGTACAAGCGGGGACAGCGCCCCTAAGCAAGACCACTTTGATATTGTGCGATGGTTCAATCCCTGGGCACAGGTTCAGACCCGGCCGATTCAGGCCCGGCTGGAGCCTAAGCCTATAAATGGGTCAAATATGCTGGGCCTGAATCGGCCGGGCCTGAAAAACTGGGCCTGAAAAGGTCGGGCCTGAACTTCCGGGCCTGAAAAGTCGCGGAATACCACTATGAGCAAGTGAAAAAAGCAGACCAAAATAGCAGAACCAAAAAAACAAGAAAAGGCCGCTAAGCCTAAGCCCAAACACAAAACTAAGCCTAAGTGTAGGCCTAAGCCTAAGCCTGACATCTAAACGAGCCCAAGCCTAAGCCATTGGAGCAAAAAAAGAGCTCTGCTCTTTTGGCTCTGCCTTTTTCACTTGCTCAAAGTGGTCTTGCTCAAATGTGCTTTTCTCAATTGCCCGGCCACCTAAAAACATTACCTCGCTACTGCCCTGTTTGTAAACACGCAACCGGTCGCTATCAACTATTCCTACATTCTCAAGCACAATCAAATATACTTACAAATAAAATTTCTACAATTTTTCAGATTGAGAACCGAAATTTTTGTGGTCCGGAATAAGAAAATAAAATCTTAAAAAATTCGAAAAATTCAAAAAAGTTAAAAAAGCTCGACAATAAAAAATTTTTATAATCCAACCCTGCTCTCGGCGGAAACATGAAGTCGATGGCGCTTTTTTAGCAATATCAATAGTATCTGTCTACCAGTATCATCAATATCGCCGTTATTGTTTGATAATGAAATCGAGAATTTTTTTTACCGAAAATATTGGTATTGCTATTTCTTTGGAGCGATAGGATATTGATATTGTGAACAAACGTTAGTCTCAGGCTTAGCACAACCCGCACAAGAAGACGTGCCAGAAATCAGAATCCTCCCTTCTGCAGGTTGCAATGCACCAAACATCGCTGAATCGAATGCACCCCAGAAAACTGTCAATTCTGGAGAGAATATCGAGGTCCAATGCAATACTGGTTTCTACCTGGAAAACGAAAACGTCCAAAGTTAGGGCTGAGTACGCGTTGTAACTTTCTACCGTTTTTGGCACCAACGGCGCTGAGACAGTCATAAGGGGGCTGTCATTGGTAGACCTACCAGGTCTATATACTTTTATTGTGTGGCCGAGTGTCGGGAAGCAATGTGCTAGATTTTGTGAGCGATCATTGAAGATGAGAATTTAGATAAATATCGAACATGAGAATCAGAGCTTCTCACAATCGCTGAACCACACCAAGCCGCACACATTTTCCAAAAATGACTGACACCGTCAAATCATCGATTATTATGCGCTGCGCACTGAATATGCACGAAGATCATGTTTCAGAAACCAGGCAAACTCTGACGTGTAACTCAGGCATCTGGTCACCGGCACCGAAAGCATGCGTCAAAGGTTCGAGGAGTTTCTGGTCGAAGCGGTTATCGCTCACTTTGTGTTTTAAGCTGGTGGTTTTTTTTAATTTGTTAAAGTTCTCATTTTTGTCGTTTCTGATTCGTGTGAACGTATACATTATGAATATCGTTCAAAAGCAGCTGCACTTTGTCAACGAAACTTTTCTGAGAATTATGCGTAAATGACCTAAAAATTGAATATGGTGAGACTTCACAGACGAGGAACTCTGCTAATATCGACTAAATACATATTCTGTTTCCGGCATGCAGTGTCGACGAAATTGTATTGGTGGCACAATGATCGTACATATAAGATTTCATCGAATCAATCCTGATTTTCACGTTCAGTCACTGTTAACCGCTGTGCTGTTTGTGATTCTCACAAAACATATTTGCATCTGAAAATAATCCAGCAGAGCACCCACGTTGCTGCGGGTCTGAAACATTTTGGTGACTGCACATGCTTTTGTGTGCGATCGCGCAACGCAACGTCATTGCCCCGTCACGTTCCTGTTTCACGCACGATTCAGAAAAAAATTTGACCAATTCTTATAAAGTCATTGTGCGACCAATACCAGCGCAACTTTGGCCCTATTTCCTGGTTCCAAATGCATTAGGCGAAACCAAAAATGAAGAGTTTGTTCTGTTCGGTTCATAAACAAGGTGATCCAAAAGTACCCTTGAGCTGTTGTTCTGGCTTTGACCAGAATATGTACGTGTTTTGGTCTGGTTGATTTACAGCTGATTTGAATCATCCGGCGATTCTGCAATGCATCTAATACTATGAAATTAATCATCCATCCAATTATCTGACGTTTCACGCATGGTTTTTACAGTCCACTCGGAGTCCGTCTTGGTGACTTCAACAATTGAAGACATTTCAAAGTTTTTTTGAAAAGCTTGTGATTGACCAGCGTAAAAGCCCTTTGTTTATCGTCAACGAGCAACTTCCATGCTGATCAAAATCGCAAGTTCTCGCCAAGACCGCCTGCCTAGGTATGGTCCAGCCACGTACCCATAAGACGACTTTTTTGAAATTAGCTTCTGCGGATCCAATGATGTTCCGGTTCCACGTATTTCGGAAATGAAAGAAAGAGAAACGCACAATAGCGATAGAAACGTCCGCATTGTTGAATAAGAAAATAAAAGATTTCAGAAACCTGGTCATTTCTTGCTAAGATTTTGTACTGGTGTAATTTTAAGCATCTGTGGTGAACGAAATAAGTTGTCAATTACAAATAAAAATCCTCTAATTATCAAGTTCCTTGTTTGTACTTCCCAGTTTTCAAAACCCAACACAGCTCACACAATGTTTACCACAACATGCGCTAGGCAGCCTTTCCAATGCGCACACACACCAAGCTTGCCAGCTGTGAAACATTGCTGTGTTGTCGTTGTGTGTGCGCTTTGAGAATGGCTGCCTTGCGCATGTTGTGGTAAACATTGTGTGAGCTGTGTTGGGTTTTGAAAACTTGGAAGCACAGACAAGAGACTTCATAATTAGAGGATTTTTATTTGTAATTGACAACTTATTTCATTTACCACAGATGCTTAAAATTACACGAGTACAAATCCTAGCAAAAAATTATCAGGTTTCTGAAATCTTTTATTTTCTTATTCAACAATGCGGACGTTTCTATCGCTATTGTGCATTGCGCTTTTTGCCACAGTGTTGGAAGTTGGTGGCACTCCAGTATCAAACTTTGAAACAGCTTATTCGTGTCACAGCAGTGTTTCAAATTTTTTCGGTTTTTTTCACCAGGGGCAAACTTCAACGTGGCCGTGAAACATCAGGAAGCAACCAATCGGTTGGCCTGATTAGGGTCGAGTAACACGATGTCCAAACTTTGTTTATATATACTACCCCAAGATCAAGCGTGGTCGAAGGGTTGTTAACCAGCAGCTTTAAAACCAGCCTCTCGGAACAGCAGTAAATTATGTTGACGAACAGTTTGTCGATGTTAGTGAGACGCAGATTGTCTGCCGTCTCAAATAAGCTCTAAATACAACCGCATCGAGATTATCTATTTCTCGGCAACACGGGTAACCGAAATAGAGGGTACTTTTGAATCACCCGGTAATTTTTCGTGAAATACCTTTCCACCCGACAGTTGCCGTTTCTAAATCCGGAGTATGGGCGTTTTATGCAGACATGTCCGAAGGTCAAGAGCATTTTTTGAGAAAAATACGATTTTTTTTTCGTGAAAATCCGAATATCATGGAAAGAAGCCAAAATAGCTGTTGTGAGGTTCTCGAGGTCGTAGAACGGAATTTTCACGTACTGGGCCTGCGCAAGGCTTTCTAGACCCAGAATTGGGACCCTAACCTACTTAATATTCTGTCTCCGACTTGCACCAAAATTTGCTGTGAGAGGTACTTGACCGCGAAGAATTTGAAAATAAAATTTATTTGAGCGCCCGGATCCAGGATGGAGTACACGGGGGTCCCTAACTTACTGATACAGGGTGTCTCAAAAATACCGTCCTACTCGCTATATTTCAGTCCATAGCTAATGCTATAAGGGCTGGATTGAATCCATTTATAACGTAATCGATTGAGACGGCGATTTTATAACGTAATCGATTGAGACGGCGATTTGTGTTTATTTGGTGTGGAAAACAAGCACAACACCGGTTGCCTGATGCTTCAAGGCCGCATGCGTGCCTTACGTTAATCGCTCATGTCCTTGCCACATGCTCGAAGTGGGGCACAACCATGCAGCAGATGGCGGTCATGAAAAATCAGGTTTTCGGTTCCTGAATGTATTGTATGCGGTTAACATACTCAAAATCGCTTTCTGTTTTGATTGTGCTGTAATTGAATAAAATCCAAAGTCAGCAACGAAAGTTACGACCAGAAAATTAGCGAGTAGGACAGTATTTTTGAGACACCCTGTATTCTCTGTCTCAGATTTGCACCAAAGTTGGTAGTGAGGTCAATTGAACACGAAATCCAACACGTCTGAATTCCGATTCCGCGACCTCGAGAACCCCATAACAGCTATGATTTAACCTCCTTCCGGATTTTCACCGAAAATAGCATTTTTTCAGAAATGCTGCTCTGACCCGATACCTTCGAAAGCGTTTCCAGATACGCAGCATATGCGTTCTATACAATTTAGTTCATGGACAAAATCTACGTTTCAATCCCTCTGATCCAATCACAGGTTGCAAAGTACCGAGCGTGAATAACGCCGATGCCAAGCACGCCGAGAAAGTGGACACCTTAGTGGCACAAGGCAATACGGTCAACGTCTCTTGCAAGACAGACTACTACGTCAAGGGAAAGCAAGCTCACGGTTGGTAATGATTTTGTATGTTTGACATGTACCGTGGAACGCCGAAAACAGCAATAAGTGGCTTTGCAGCACTTGGGTGTCGCTTGGTTTCTTCGAGATTTCGAAAAAAATTCCTTTTCGATTTTGCTTGTTTCTCACGGGATGTACAGTATTCGGAAACTTCCGAACATAGCGCCCACTATAGTATTAATCGGTTGTTACTTGCTGCACGACGACAACAGCATGTTCGCTATGCTGTGGAACACCAGGACCTGTCTCGAACAGAGCAATCAGTTGCGCGCAAGAAGCCCCGATCGCGAAAACTTCCTTGTTTTGTTGCGTTAGAAGAGTAGGTTCACAACAGAGCAGCGCACGCACGAAAGTTTTGGACGTAAAAATGTAACTTGTATACGGGAAAAGTGGAAAGCATAAACAGCAAATTCCCATTACGGTTTGTTGAACAAGCTTGCTGTTTCCGCACGCGACATTTGAGGTCAGCCAGCAGGAAACTACTGGCAGTTGTCATCACCGGGTTTAAGTGCGCTAAAGTAGTGATAGTGTTTGCGCTTTCAGAATATGTACAGGTAAATACTGTAGTTACTTGTACTGTATAAGCAGTTCGCGCTTGAAATTCCCGCCGGAAATATGGCACCATTTAGGGCAGCCATGCGTGAATAGAAAGCAGAAAGTAGGAATAATATTTTTATGTGTTAAATGACAAAAAAATTGTTTCCAGTTATCTAGTTTCCATTTCCTGGGTGCTTTACGTAAGGCCGCTCTTATCCCGCTATGTTTCGCGGGAAATAGTCGATTAGCGTATTCCGAGCATTCCTCGCCAGAAACGGGCTATTCGTCTTCGACGTTACCTCATCGTACGTGCTGAAGACAAACATAATTTCTCTCGCAGCATTTCTCGTCTGCCCAGCACGGTAAACGTGAAACCCCATTACGTCACACCCGAACAAATGCCCGAGTTGTTGCGCGAACGTCAGAGCATATGAAACATTGCTAAAAATGAGTATGGGCATGCTGGGTGCTGATGCGCAAAAATCTCTCCAAAATAAACTCCCATTGGGGATTATTCGGATGGGGAGATTTATTGGGTATGGTGATCATTCCGCTAAAGAAGTGTCTGGTTGCTCTGAACTGTACACGGATGTACCAGTCTGTTCGAATGTATGACCACACGCACAGCAGCTATTGAGCGACGGTTCAGTCCAGGTTCAGGCCCAGCTGCAGCCTGAGCCTAAGCCTATAAATGGGTCAAATATGCTGGGCCTGAATTAGCCGGGCCTGAAAAACTTGGCCTGAAAAGGTCGGGCCTGACCTTGCGGCCCTGAAAAGTGACGGAATATAACAGCATCGCCTGTCGCACCAGCATATTGTTTAGGCATCGACGGCCGACTAAAATAGTAATCTTTTTGGGGCTAGCCCTGGTTGTCCGTCTAACTGACGAGGCCCCTTACAGCAGCGGTAAGACTTTGGATCGAAACCGCAACCCCACCGTGCGTCACATGCACCCCGTGCCCTCAAAGCACACCTGCATTTATTAGCAATCTTATTTCAATGACACAAATACTTTATCTTTGAGAAGGTATTTAATGGACACCAGTGTTGTGTTTCAGACAACACTCAAGTGCTGACGTGTGGTAAATCCGGCGCATGGTCACCGAATCCCGTGGACTGCATTAAAGGTTGGTCGTTGTTGTTCCCTATTTCATGGTTTCAAATTTCGTATTTCCGATTCCCTATTTCATGGTTTCAAATTTCGTATTTCCGATTCCCTATTTCATGGTTTCAAATTTCGTATTTCCGATTCCCTATTTCATGGTTTCAAATTTCGTATTTCCGATTTCCTCTTTTTGGTTTCCAAAATCGCTGCCCGAAAGTGCAGGGATCAAACCTCAGAAAAAATGTGTGCCAGGTTTGTGACTGTGGAACAATGCACCTTTTAGGCCTGGATCATTGGTGTTCCCAGCCAGCAGAAACACAAAATGTCTAAGTGGGTCGATGTCTGTGGCAGCATTAGAATTGTAGAAATTATTCACACAACATACATGGCACATGTAGCCAACTCTCAGTTGTGGAACGGAAGCCTGCGATCTTGCGATACTCTGCTGGGGCATTATGATGTGCTCTTGGCGAACACCGCTGTGATATTAGAAAACAGCAGAGCAGCATATCGAACTTTATTTCAACTCGCGCAACCATGGCCATGAAAAAGGCATTGTTGTCAGACAACGGCCGGTGATGCACTTTGCTGGTATGGTCACATTGGGTGTGGTCCGGGGTGGTTGGGCGGTGAAAATGGGTTGGGCCATATCTTGCGATTAGTGTTCCAACGAGATTTCTTACCGAGATTCGAGATCGAGGTCTCGTTCGAACACCACTTGCGACTTAGTTGTTGTTCCTATGATTTCGGCCAACGTGACGAATTTTCATAACTCGCTGGGGAGCAAACATTTTGCACTGGTCAAATTCACAGGAGCAGCAAAATCGCAACATATGGCCCAAGCCACTGTCACCCCCCGACCACGCCAGCAAAGTGCATAACAGTTTATATATATATATATATATATCGCCGTTCATGCCTTTTCCGTGGACACTTCACAGCCACACTAAACTTTTGACACTTAGGTTGCCGAGCTGGCCACGCACATTCATCCCGCTTCAACCTACGAATGCCTGAGGGTCAATCGCCCACACTGTTCGTCCACGGGTCACACAATGTCGAATGCAAAAGCAATTACCACCCGGATAAGACTCCCGGTTCTGGAGGTAAGTTCGGGCTTAGTTCACAGTTCATGCAGTTTAACACGTTCACCAAGTGTCGTTTGTTGCGATGAATGATGGAATTGACCTACTTACTATACTTGTGCTTCAGATAAATCCCGATCATTATTTTTGCAGCTCCAAAACTACAGTGCCACAGCAACGGCACATGGGCGGCAGACTCAAAACCACAATGCTTGAAAAGTGAGTTGCGAGTGTGTCCATTGTGTTGGCGTCAATCGATCGGGAAAAATTTCAATCCCGATAAGAACTCCCGAATCCGATTATTTATCCGGATTCCGACCCCGATCTCGATTAATGCAATCCCGTTCGAGCACTGCCTCTCAGTATAAATGTCACAACATTTGGTGGAATTTTCGAAACGGTGTTGACAAGAGAGAGTCGGGTGCAAAGATCGGCATTGTGAAACGCGATCGAACGTTCAGTGTAAAGTTCGGTATGTGTCAACCAGTGTGCGACGTTGCATAATTCCCTTGGAACACCGCGCGTTGGCTGACACTGGGAATCAGTGCCGGCAGGATAGTCTGATTGGTCCCGACACTGATACCCGACATCCTACAAGAGGGACGCCAAGTTTATTTGAATTGAACCCTAAGTTAACCAGAGAAAGAACCAGTTGATAGTTGGATAGTTGAAATTTATCTCGGTTAGGGCGCCCTTAGTCATAGTGGAAAATGGAAATGGAAATGCAAAAAATAATCTATGTCCAAGTTTTCCATTTCCATTTCCAGTATGACTAAGGGCATATTGGAAAATGGAAATGAAACTGCAGCAGTCATGTTTTGACATGTGACAAAAACATTTTCTGTTCCACCCAATTCTCGGCAGCTGATTGGTCAGATTTCACACAGAAAATGTTTTGTTTCATTTCCATTTTCCATTTTCCAGTATGCCCTTAGTCATAATGGAAATGGAAATGGAAAACTTGGACATAGAATATTTTTTGCATTTCCATTTCCATTTTCCACTATGACTAAGGGCGCCCTTAAAGGTATGTAATACAATGGATCGCGCTATCACTCTCACGTACAGTATATGACACGTCAACAGAGAATGGCTGCGATAAAGTTAAACTGCTTCTGTACTGCGCAAAAAAAATCTGGTGAAACGTAACGTTGAAAACGCATTTTCAGCTATGTTTGGTGAATTTAAATTGCGCGCAACGCTTTTTTTTAGTTTTTTCCACGGAACTGACAAAATCAGCATTTCTGGTCAATAAGTTGCAGTTTTAACTGTGGGCAAGTGTCGGGCCCAAACACATGCCGACACCCGACACTAGTGCCGTCGACACCCGACATCGACAGTACCCTAAAAAGGTGCTGACACACGACATCCGACACCGATTTCTAGTTGACAACGAACTTTCTTACACTGAGCTTCTCAGCGAGTTTAATACAGACTTTTACACCCAACTTGTTTGCACCTTTCAACAAATTTCAACCACTCAAGCTTCGGGTTTCAGTTTCTTTCAAAACCAGAAACATAAAAAAATTATATTTCGGGTTTCGAGTTTCGGGTCTATCTGGTGGAGCTCTAAAATGAAAGCCCCCATCATCTGCGTTGAGGACATAACAAGTGGATAACGAAGGCGGAGCAGAAAACGCGGAAGCGAAAAGCAGAAACGCGAGAGCCCGCGAGGAAACACCGAAGAGGCCAGAAAGAGACGAAAGAAGACCCCCACAAGAAAAACAAGAAAAAGAAAAAAAAAAAAACGCCCACAAAAAACCCACGACGAAAACAAGAACACCGCAACAAAACGAAGGACAGACATCCATGCTCACAACCTAAACATTTTCAGAGTGTGAGACACCGAAATTCAAGGGCGCCATTATTGATACCGTCAAATTCACTGGTCACGAACAGAATGACAACGCGACAGTGGTGTGCCCGGCTGAGGATCAGTACCCGACAATTGCTGGAAAGAAACCGAGCCCCAGCATAGGTGTGTTGAGCCAACTGTTTTTGATGTGTTGCGACGCACGTGTGCTCCTCCATTCGTGCCCTGAGTGCTCCAGGCGATAAGCTGTTCATCCACCCGCACAGTAAAATAGTTCCTGAAACATCTTTGTTGTAACCTCCCTTTGATGCATTCCCGTAACGCTGGTCGCTGGCATTATTTTGTCTTTCGTTTATACAGTAGGTCTAATCAGAGAGCGATGTCTCGCAGCATGTGTGCATATACTGTCATAAAGAACCGTTTTTTATTTTTCGTGGAAAAAAACGGTTTTTTTTTCAGAAAAAACCGTTTTTTCCAAATACTTTTCCAGTACTTAAGAACGTAATTTCGAAAAATATAACCATTTCAGTGCAAAATTTGTTCGAAGTCACGAGAGTGCTCTTGAAGAGTGTTGAAGTCAGTCGAAAACACTTGGTTTACACGCTTTTTGGCCCATTTTGGGCCCGTTAATTTTTGTGCTCGAGCCAATTTTTCACTGAAATCGAAAAACTCATCAGTTTTGCATTACAGTTATTTGAAAAAATTGGAATAAAGTACCGATATTTTTCCGATCAAAAACCGAAAAGGTACCCACGGAAAAATAAATGGAAAAGTATTCGGGTCTCGGAAAAAACTGTTTTTTTGGTTTTTTGTCCGAAAAAAAAACCGGTTTTTTTTCGCCTGCCAGTATATGTGTGCACTGAGCTCAGTTCAGACTTCAACCAATTAGGGCGAGCTTAGGTTAAATCACGAAACTGGAATAAGAAATTATTTGTGCATGTAAATTTTTGCGATTTTAGGAAAGTTTTTCATTTTTGCATGCACATTATTTCCGGCTTCAAGATTCCGGATTTAACCAAGGTTCCCCCAAAGGACGTCTTGGGCTTGGCAAGTGCAGTATGCAGAATAGCACTCACAAACGTGAAAACATGGGCTTTTTTACACCTGAAAATAACAGATAACCACCTTTATGCGCCTCAAGGAACTGCTATATTGATGAATATTTTAGTAAATTCCACACGGAAGCATTACATTTAAGCAATTTTAAATATATCTTTGCGCTGTAATTACTGTACGTTGAGCGTGAAATCAAGCGCGATAAAGCGCGAAAGCGCGACGTCGTGCTTCGCGCCTGGAGCAAAGAGGGCGCAAGACCGATTTTGAATTTCGCGCTTAGACGCGAAGAGGGCGCGAAGGAAAAATTCCAGCCCATCACTACTCACAAACGTCAAAACATGGGATTTTTTACACATATTTCAGTAAATTCGCATAGAAGCATTACATTTGAGCAATTCTACCACTCTTCTTCTCCGACAAAGACAAAAGACATCAAGAACTTGATGGACAAGACAAGATAGAACTGTTCCTTTTCTTTGTTCTTAACTGTTCCGCTTGTTCGTTTTTCCGAGACTATTTTCTTCCATGTTCCGGGACGAAACAAACGCTATGAAAGAGAAAAATTCAAATTTTTTTGAAGCCCCAGTTGCCCCCAGAGATTTAGGGAGCGCTGCTGCACGCTTATCTGAGAGGTGTGGCGACCAAAAGTAACGTTAAAAAACAGCGAAAAAATAATAATGTGTGTGGAGCACCGTTCACTAATAATCAGCACTTGGTTGGGACCAATGACGGCTCCTTTAGGTTAGGGACGGGGCATGAGACTTAGGGTGGCTCAAAAAGCAACGATTTATCGACTTTCATTTGATCTTGCGAACTGAGACACTGCTTGATAAACAAAGAAGTTATTTGTCCAAAAAGCTCGGTAAAAATTTGTGTGTTATGCATACACCATCTGATGGACGCGACCGGGTTGTCAACTTGCTGTGTCAGGCAACATAATACGTTATCCGCCCACCACAGTGCACAACACACACACAAGCACACACACACACACACGTGCGCGTGCGCATAACGCACAGCATAACGTTCTCAGCACCGCATTAGCAGCGCTCAATTGGTTCTTATAATTGGTTAGCGCGCTTGACAACTACGGTCCAGTGTTGTGGTGGAAGTGCGTTAGCTCGCCAGCCCAAGCACACCGGTCCACCACTGGTTCGTGACCGCCCTGGGGCTAGTACTCATTTGTCATTTTCTGAACTTTTTTTATTTTTTTCTTTCTTTTTCTACTTCAATCACTCAAGTACCATCAACAAATGTCACAAACAGCACTGAATTGCGCTTGACGACAGAGAAAATGACCAAAGAACAATCACAAAGTTAAAAAATTTCAACTCTGTTATTTGTTCTCTTGAGAACAGGATTTGGGTGTTTCGTCGTGTTTCGCCACGAACGCGTTTATACTTTTTTGGCTGTTTCACGCTGCGTGTTCTCCGGCAAGTATAAAGGCACTACGAAACAGGTTGAAGCAAGAACACGAATTTCTTGTTCTTGTTGCGTCAGAGAACGAAGTATAGTTGGGCCTTAAGTGTATATTTGCCTCGTAGTATTTACTGTAAGTTGGGCGCGAAATCAAGTTGACCGATTTTGAATTTCGCGCTTCGGGCGCGAAGGTAAAATTCCGGGCGCGAGCCCATCACTACTCATGCTACGGTACTGCACGTGTTTCGAAATTTTTCGGAACAGAAGAAAGAGAATCAGCAATGGATGCACGTAGAGTCCATCTATCAGCTCATGGCACTTTTGCTTGGGAGGTTCAGGTTCCGTTGTGAAAAAATTGTTCCTCCGCAAGGCAATGTCAGAGAAAACGGCGCACAAAAATAAAATAGAAACCGATTTCTCTTTATTTTCTTTTTCGTAAGCCAACCGGAACCGGAACAGCACTGGATCCTTTCAAGCTTTTCAGCTGACAAAAAATGTCATGAGCCATGGACCATACACAATTTCTCTTTCTTTTGTTTTCGAAATAATTTGAAACACGTGGAACCGTAGCCGTGTCATTACTCATAAGCGCTGGTGGATGGCCTGTACATATGAACCATCTATCATTTATTTACATCAGATCTAATGAAGCGTTGCGACAACTTTCGGGTGGACGAAACGCGACGTGTTTCCACGGAACATGTACAGACAGTGGTCGGCCGTTGCTTCACCATTCAACGTGCGTCCATCGATTGGTTTGAGGCTGCCAAAAGATGCAGGAGTAAGTTGCACTTATGATGAAGATAAATAAAAAGTTTTAAGACGCAATATGTATATAGTGCCTTCTGCAGCTCATGCCAGCACAAGAAATGGTGACGTTACAGCAATGCTCCCGTCACCAGAACCTGACAGCGAAGGGGTGATGTCGAAGGTTGTGCTAAAACAACTGGAGAGAGGGTTGGGGGTATGTTGTCAATAAGGCAAATACGAGCTTGATTCTGCCAATGCTGCCTTTGAAACTTATGTCTGTCTTGTAGTGTCAAAGAGGCCACTTGCGATTCATACTAAAAATTTGTGTCGCTCAAAGCTTCACCAATGCTTGTCGACATTCAGCTAATCACGATTCCATTTATTTCAAATTTATTGGCGCCCTATCAACCGAGAACGACATGGTCACCAGGGTTGGGCAAAAAAAATTTTTCTTTTTTAAAAAAAATTTTTTTTAAAAAGAAAGGTTTTTGAAGAAAAATTTTTTAAAAAAAAAATTTTTTAAAAACTTTTCGGGGGAACAAAATGTTCTAAAACGTCCAAAAATGGCCTTTTTGGAGGTTATTTTTTGTCATTTTTTCTCAAGGGTCGAAAAATTTTCTTCAGAAAATCACTTTTGGGGCATGTATTTGGTTTCTAAGATGCCCCAAATGATGTTATTGTACCCTCCCGTGATACATGTGACATAGTATGCATGTACCTACATGGCACTTCGATGTCATACCCCATCAGGTCGGTCATATACGGCTGATTCAGCTACCCGACAAGTATTTCTGCAGCTTACTTTCTCAATTCTGTGTGGTTTATGAGTGAATCTTGTTTATTCGACCACAAACTGTTGTGTCTGATATAGTAAATTTCTAATTTCGTTGCCTCATGCATTCTTACGGACGCAGGGAAACTCCCGTTCGAAGTCGAAGCAGGCAACAAGCTCAACACACACAGGCTGATATTTTTGAAACGGTGTAAAGGTCAGTTGGGTGTAAAGGTCGGTCGAAAGCTCGGTGTGAGAAAGTTCAGTGTAAGCTCGGCGTAAGCTTCAAACATTGCACGCTGAGCAAGCAGCAGACGCGCGTTTCTAAACGAATGGTCAACTTTGACAGTCTGCTGTGCTAATGTAGATCGTTTGTTTGCAATCTAGTTCATTTAAGCTGGTTGCAGAAACGTTTTAAAGGAATATTTTTAAGTTGCCTGACATTCCGCCGTGAGGCTATTGAGAAATTGAACATTCACTGACGGCGGTACCAAAAAAATTGATGCCGCTAACTGATCGCAGCACGAATTCAAAACGGCTCCATAAAAGGTCACGAAATTTATAAATATCGTTTAAAAACGCTTGTGCAACCAGCCTAAACAAACAATATTGCAAACAGACGATTTACACTTGCACAGCAGACTGTCAAAGTTAACCTTTCGTTTAGAAACGCGCGTCTGCTGCTGGCTCAGCGTGCACTGTTTGAAGCTTACACTGAACTTTTTCACACCGAGCTTTCCACCGACCCTTACACCCAACTGTGTGTGTTGAGCTTGTTGCCTGCTTTTAGAAACGAAATTAGAAATTTACTATACCACAGAGCAGCAATCATAGGTCCATGTCAAGCACAGACTGTTGGATCGCACCGAAATGACGTAAACACCCATCATAAGTGATGCAAACCAAGTCACAAAAGTGACTTGTCAATTAAAGTTGCATTTTTTTCGCGTTGTTGCGCGTTTTTTAGGCAAATTTGGTAAAATTTCCCCGAATCTCAGACTTTTTAAAAAAAAAATTTTTTCCAACCCTGAGCGCAACACAGACTTGCAGTTTACACGCTGCTAGGTTTATCACTCACTTTATAGCACGATCGATGCAGAGCTGCGAAGCGCAGCGGTAGCGTGCTGGCCTGCTGAATAATAGGGCGCGTGTACGACACCGCCCATGGACATTACTTTACATTATTTTTTCAGTTTTTGTTTTCATATGAAACCATGTAAAAATAGTTGGCCGCTGTGGCAAAAATGTGAATGAGTTGAATCGCATTCTTGCATTGATTGTTCAATGCAATTTTTTCTTCAGTGGCTGGCTGGCTGGCTTTACTTTCGCCACGATGCAAAGCACATCGGAAAAAACAGCAAGCACATTTGATTTCAGCAACCCCGGATTTCAAACTATGTGGGACCAGCTGCCCAAAAATGATTAGCATTTGCATATTAGCATATGATAACAATGGGGCAGCATCAGGAAAATGATGACGAGTATTTGAAACATATTTAAAAGATAATCTACCGGCAAAGATAGCGCAATAAAATTGCAGCCTGTTTATACGACTCGAGAGATCATGATAATCAATGTCGTGAGCCCGCAAATTTAAAATACAACGGATAGCTCCCCCACCACGAAAACACATGACAGAAACGGATTTACAGCAAAATTTGGCGAAATTACGGCAGCAAATGAACTAATCGCTCTTCTACATGTGGCCTAAATGCAGTCGACACCTGCGCTCAAAAATAATTTTTTGCTGTTTCCAGAAGAAAAATCCTTCTGCTGGCTTTGTTTCGCCTTTGGTTTCGTCTTCGGTCCGTTCTCCCATAGTCCTCTGGTGTTCTTCCTTGGTCCCTCTTTCTCCCTCATCATTTTCTTCTCCTTCTCCTTTCTTTTCAGGGTTGTTTCAAAAAAAGCTCTTCATAAAAAAAATTAAAGAAAATTTTTTTTGAAACTCAGATTTTGCTTTCTTTTAATAAAAAAAGTTTCCCAAAATGGGCTGAAATGTCCACAAATATGGCCTTTTTCGAGGTAAAAATTGGCACTTTTTTCTGTGGACGGGTGAACTTTTTCAAACTTTCGAGCCTTTGTATTGCCCCCAAACTTGTACAATCTATGCGCAGGCTGGTCTTTCATAGGCTGTGAGCAGATAAACGCGCAATGCGGAAATTGGTTAGCAGATAAACGCGGAATGGCAGAATTCTGCATTCCGCATCGACGAGGTAACGGTAGTTACCCGAAGTACACCATGGTTGGAAGTTGAAACTAGACGGTGAATGATTGGGTGTCGGTGATATGTGCATGTGATCGACAGTGCGATGGGATGAGATGATTTGGGGAAAAAATTATTTTTCTCAGGTGAAACATCACCAGGGTGGATTTAGTGATTTTTCCCTATACCTTGCGTGTTAAAAACGGGGTTTTTGGTGTGAGCGCGTGTGATTGGATTCAGATAATGTTTTGATTGGTTTTGAGAGATAGTCCAGCCAGTACAAAACGCTGAAAATTTCAGCTCGATCTACCCTATAGAAAGGTGTTTTTTGGCCACCCGAAAATCGGCGTGTCCGGCGCCGACATTTTAGTGGACGGATCACAACTGAGCGAAGGAACCTGAATGGATCCGGGCAAGTCGTATATCGTTGGGTTCGGCTAGTGGTGGAGGCGTACGACATCTATGGCGCAAAAAATAATATCGCTTCTATCGTGAGGAAATGGCCGGTGATGTTTCACCGAATTAGTTGGTGGACTAATGTTTCTGGTTGCAGGTGTGGTCGAGTGTGATTGATTTTGGTAGATGTTTTGATTGTTTTAGAGAGTAGGTGTGGAGGTTAACAACGTGTGAAAATTTCAGGTCGGTCCACCGTATGAAAAGGGGTTTTTGGGCCACCCAAAAATGGGTGAAATTTGGATGCGAGGCCAGGTTTGCGATGGTGGTATGGTTGAATGTTGATTGTGTTGGGCAATGTTTTGAATGTTTTTGAGAGTACGTCTGGAGGTTAACAATGTGTGAAAATTTCAGATTGGTCCACCTTATAAAAAGGGGTTTTTGGGCCACCCAAAAATGGGTGAAATTTGGATGCGAGGCCAGGTTTGCGATGGTGGTATGGTTGAATGTTGATTGTGTTGGGCAATGTTTTGAATGTTTTTGAGAGTACGTCTGGAGGTTAACAATGTGTGAAAATTTCAGATTGGTCCACCTTATAAAAAGGGGTTTTTGGGCCACCCAAAAATGGGTGAAATTTGGATGCGAGGCCAGGTTTGCGATGGTGGTATGGTTGAATGTTGATTGTGTTGGGCAATGTTTTGAATGTTTTTGAGAGTAAGTCTGGAGGTTAACAACGTGTGAAAATTTCAGATTGGTCCACCTTATAAAAAGGGGTTTTTGGGCCACCCAAAAATGGGTGAAATTTGGATGCGAGGCCAGGTTTGCGATGGTGGTGTGGTCGAGTGTGATTGATTTTGGCAGATGTTTTGATTGTTTTTCGGAGTAAGTCTGGACGTTAATGACGTGTGAAAATTTGAGATTGGTCCACCCTATGAAAAGGGGTTTTTGGGCAACCCAAAAAGGGGTGAAATTTGGGTGCGAGGCCAGGTTTGCGAGGGTGGTGTGGTTGAATGTTGATTGTGTTGGGCCATGTTTTGATTGGTTTTGAGAGTAAGTCTGGAGGTTAATGACGTGTGAAAATTTGAGATTGGTCCACCTTATGAAAAGGGGGTTTTGGGCCACCCAAAAATTGGCGAAATTTGGGTGCGAGGCCAGGTTTGCGAGGGTGGTGTGGTTGAATGTTGATTGTGTTGGGCAATATTTTGAGCGTTTTTGAGAGTAAGTCTGGAGGTAAACGAGGTGTGAAAATTTCAGATTGGTCCACCCTATAAAAAGGGGTTTTTGGGTCACCCAAAAAGGGGTGAAATTTGGGTGCGAGGCCAGGTTTGCGAGGGTGGTGTGATTGAATGTTGATTGTGTTGGGCAATGTTTTGACTGTTTTTGAGAGTAAGTCTGGAGGTTAATGACGTGTGAAAATTTGAGATTGGTCCATCCTATGAAAAGGGGTTTTTGGGCCACCCAAAAAGGGGTGAAATTTGGGTGCGAGGCCAGGTTTGCGAGGGTGGTGTGGTTGAATGTTGATTGTGTTGGGCAATATTTTGAGTGTTTTTGAGAGTAAGTCTGGAGGTAAACGAGGTGTGAAAATTTCAGATTGGTCCACCCTATAAAAAGGGGTTTTTGGGTCACCCAAAAAGGGGTGAAATTTGGGTGCGAGGCCAGGTTTGCGAGGGTGGTGTGATTGAATGTTGATTGTGTTGGGCAATGTTTTGACTGTTTTTGAGAGTAAGTCTGGAGGTTAATGACGTGTGAAAATTTGAGATTGGTCCATTTTATGAAAAGGGGTTTTTGGGCCACCCAAAAAGGGGTGAAATTTGGGTGCGAGGCCAGGTTTGCGAGGGTAGTGTGGTTGAATGTTGATTGTGTTGGGCAATGTTTTGACTGTTTTTTTGAGAGTAAGTCTGGAGGTTAATGACGTGTGAAAATTTGAGATTGGTCCATCCTATGAAAAGGGGTTTTTGGGCCACCCAAAAAGGGGTGAAATTTGGGTGCGAGGCCAGGTTTGCGAGGGTGGTGTGGTTGAATGTTGATCGTGTTGGGCAATGTTTTGATTGTTTTTGAGAGCAAGTCTGGAGGTTAATGACGTGTGAAAATTTGAGATTGGTCCACCTTATGAAAAGGGGTTTTTGGGCCACCCAAAAATGGGTGAAATTTGGGTGCGAGGCTAGGTTTGAGAGGGTAGTGTGGTTGAATGTTGATTGTGTTGGGCAATGTTTTAATTGTTTTTGAGAGTAAGTCTGGAGGTTAATGACGTGTGGCCTAAATGCATTGTTTGTGTGTTTGAGCATCAATTATTGTTCTTTTTTAGCAGAACAACGTGTAAACAACGTGGATAAAATAGGTCTGAAGCAAAAAAACACAAATCAGCCGTGATTTTGGCTTTAGAAGTACTGTTTCTGTGCAAAAAGTCCAATCGTGGTCTCGAACCGGTCTCATGCGAGAAGTTACGAACTCGACGATAGTACCATCGTACTGTACTTATTGAATACGAAAACCCCATGAGCAACTTTAACATTTCTGGCAACCCAACTTTTCGGCGAAATTTTACTTCGGGAGGTACTCTTTCCATACAAAAAGTCGTGGTGATGGTCTGGGACCGGTCTGAGTCGTAGAGTTACGAAGTCGGTAATAGCACCATCAAGTTCCTCTAGTGCGAAAACCACATAAACAACTTTAATATTTATGGTAACCAAACTTTTCGGCTAAATTTTACTTCGGGAACCACTCTTTCCATACAAAAAGTCGTGGTCATGGTCTGGGAGCGGTCTCAGACATGGAGTTACGAAATGTAATAACACCATCGTGTTTCTCGAGTACGAAAACCATATACACAACTTTTTCACTTCGGGAAGCACTATTCCATACAAAAAGTCATGGTCATGGTCTGGGACCGGTCTCAGACATGGAGTTACGAAGTCGGTGATAACACTATCGTGTTTCTCGAGTACGAAAACCCTATATGGAATATTAACATTCCTGATGCTACGTAACGTCTGGGCCCTGGCTGGTAATTTGCGGAAAAAAGGGAAAGAACGTGTTTACAAAAATGTCGACTGTATCTTGTCACGTTATCGGGCTCATCGCAAAAATTTCAGCTCGCAGCTGCCCGTTTGTAAACACACAATCGGTGTCATGTCCGTATGTCATCAAGTACATACTATATGTAATTAAACATATTTATCAATGAAATTGCGACAATTTTTCTCATTGTAAACCGAAACTTTTGTGGTCCGGAACAAAAAAGTAAATCCTAAGGGCTCCACCAGATAGACCCGAAACCCGAAACACGAAATATAAATTTTTTCTATGTCCATGTTTCGGGTTTTGAAAAAATACCCGAAACCCGAAACACGAAAGCGTGATAATCGAAAATGTTTCGACTGACTGTATAAATTGTGCACGTCAGCTATACAAGTGGCAAGACTGAAACATTTTCCATTATCATGCTTTGTGTTTCGGGTTTCGGGTTTTTTTTCCAAAACCCGAAACCCGAAACATGGACATAGAAAAAAATTATGTTTCTGGTTTCGGGTCTATCTGGTGGAGCCCTAAGAAAAAATTTAAAAAAATTCACAAAAGTTACAAAGGTTCGATTATAAAGAATTTTCTTAGTTTAACACTTAGCTGGAAATGCACAGTAAAAATGTTTACAGAACATTTTCAGATATGGTGGATCAACCATCGTGCAAACTCAACAAACTGTGTTCTATATGTGGAAACATCTATACCATATTCTGCGATGATCCAGCGCTGCCGCGATCCCCGCTCGTATTCTCTTGTTTGTGAGCATTACACGGGTACGTATAGTCCAACCATGAACTCATGAGACGACTTTTCTTAAGTTGGCTTGTGCGGATCCAACAATGCTCCGGTTCCACGTATTTCGGAAATGAAAGAAAGAGAAACGCACGTATTTTTTAAAACACGCTCTCCACCTTCGGTGCTTAAATTCCCTTTTGACTCCCAAAACCTTTGTGTGTTGAACAACGTTGCTGTTCGCGTAAGCACGCAACAAATTGAGGTCAGCCAGCTGGAAGTTGTCATCATGTCCCTCGGCCCAATCTTTCTTTTGTTTGCGAAAACACGTGTATCCGGTGCATTTTTTAATCTGGCCCAGCAAGCTTTAACAATAGTCGTCTCGTGAGCTGGTGGTTGGACAATGTGCAGAAGTGTTGCAATCAGGGTTGAAAAAAAAAATTTTTTTATTAACGAGCTTTTTTTTTTTTAAAAAAAATTTTTTTTTTTGATTTTTTTTTTGACGAAAATTTTTTTTATTAGAAAAAGTGTTGCAAACGACGTTTCAGGACAAATGAAATCGATCCAACATATTTTTCAAAAATTGAAAAATTTTCGCCTGAGACCCAACTTGTGCGGTGACACCCGGTAGTATTGTGCAGATTCTATGGTCTTCTACCAGTCTGTGGTTGATGTTGACTAACGATGTTACTCTAATATATTGTAGCATGCCGTACAACGTATTTTAATGCATCTAATGCCGTATATCTGACATACGACCATCAAAATATCGATTACAGCCCAAATCTTGCGTGTCAGATCGACTTTGCGCGCCCCGGTTTTGCACCAGACCTATGTATATACATGTGTAGTAGCATGCAGTAGTACATTATCGGTGCCACATCACTATAAAAGACCAGCCCCGCGCATCCCTGTACGGATTTGGGGACAATACAGGGCGCCGCAGGCGCGATTTTGGAAAAATTGTCCCGTCCACAGGAAAAAAGTGCCAATTTTTGGCCTCGAAAAAGGCCATTTTTGGACATTTCAGCCCTTTTTGGGCAACTTTTTTTTATTAAAAAAAAAAAGCAAAATCTGAGTTTCAAAAAAAAAAATTTTTTTTTTAAAAAAAAAATTTTTTAATTAACCACTTTTTTTTTTTGAAACAACCCTGGTTGCAATGGTTGCCTAAAGCGACTGCCAAACTTTGGCATTGTCGCAAATCTTTGATATCGCCCTGATCAGGGCATAACAACAAAAATTGTAGTTTCTTCGATTGCGTTTTTGTAAAGGTTTGAACATTTATTGATGAGGTACGTACTCTCCGGGAAGAGTCTGTAAAATAATTTTACCGAGTGTGTCGGTAAAACATGAAAACGCTGACTATCTGTAATTTTTACAGATTATTTGTAAAAATTACAGATACTTTGTAAACGTTACAAACTGTCTGTAAAAATGGGTGAAAGCGCGGGAATAAAAAATGTTTCATGTGAAAGTGTTCCTTACTTACTGATAACGTTGTGTTGTCATTTATCCCTGCTTTGTTTTAACAAACTGTGCGTCTTTATTCAGCAGCTGCTAAAACTGTGAACTTTAATCATTCCGATGCGCAATGTTTGTCAAATTTCGCAAGATTCATCGCGTCTGGCCCACAAATTGACACAAGATCAGTATGAACGAACAAAACTATATAGCAGGTAAATTTATGGAATAGGGATTGGACATTGATCTTCGTGCTTTGTGCGGATTTTGAAACCTTTTTTGTGTTGATTCACGTGTGATTAATTTGCCCAAAAATCCACCCAAGCTCCTCCCACCTTGAAAATAAGGCCTAAGCCTACGCCTGTGCTTAGGCATAGGACCGTGTTTAGGCACAGAAAAGTGGGCGAATTTTGGGCGAATTTTTGAAATAAACTTCTTCATTTCAACAAAACTATATTCACTATTATTACTATCGTTCGAGAATGCTCGTAAATCTGAATATTACAGGATCGGACTAATCAATTCGATTGCAACTCAACTCGGTTCGTTTTGTCGCCAACAGGATCGGCTGATCAGAAAGGCTGATGTGCATCATCACGTCGGTGTCAATAATTAAAACCGTCAAAACACCAAACGCAGCTGATTACCGCAATTTATTGAAGGCGAGATATACTCCAAAATGAACTCGTACTTCACTATTATAGCTCGCCTCCTATTATGGTTCAGACTCTGCTTACAAGGCTTACTTTACCTACCCATGTCTAGTTCCAAACCTAAACCACCACTATTGGAACGCGCACGAACTTAATTGTGCATTCATTTCAATAGTTATATACTTGTCTCTTAATACCGCAAAAGTTCTATGTATCAATATTTTGCTGTGTTTTCGTTGTTGTGTTACGCATGGGTTCGTAACACACCTTATGGTATACGTTTTAGTTCCCATTTAGATTGTTCTCCTCAACCATATGCGTGCTTTGATAGGTATTTACAGTATGTACTTATGTATGCTGTCATCGTACGCAAGTACAAGTGGTATCATGGACAAAAGCAGCCTGTTGCAGTGGAAATAAAATCACCGATAAAGTCTGTAAAGTCCCACTTTTACCAACTGTCTGTAAATTTACCAACATTCTGTAAAACGGCAGCTACTATGCAACACACGTAATATTTTACAGACAGTCTTAACGAGAATCTTAGAAACGAGAATTTTAACGAGAATCTGTAAAATTTTTACCGAATTCGGTAAAATTCGGCCAAAATTTCCCGGAGAGTATGTAGCTCTCTCCAATTTTTGGCTTTTTTGCACAACAGTTCCTTGTCACTGTCAAGATTCTTGTAATCAAGTGCAATCCCGAACATCCTGAGGCACTCCCATGGATGTGTATAAGTAACAGCGCAACATACTTTTAGATTTCGTCCAGCTGTTCTGTTACGATGGTTCGTGGTATGAAAAGTACAGCGGTAGCAAGCCCGCAGATGGGAGCAAAGCGAATGTTTCCTGCACGACCGGTGGGTAAGGGGCGGACGCAGGATTTTGTCGAGGGGGAACTTCCATATGGATCTCGCTTTATCAAGTGCCCTTATCTCAAGTCTTCGCAAATTATTTTTAACTGGTGCTTTGTTTTTGAATGTGGCCGCTTTTAGGAGAAAAATGCATGAAGTCGGGGGACACGCGCATGGCGCGCGGAGATTCGCGCAAGACAGGAAGAAAAATTCGCTGCCGCAAGTCTAACGTACGCCCCATAGTTAATGTCAGGTTCTAAACCCGAAAATCAACTTCTGAAACATTCGCACAACCAGCACACACGCAGCTTGCCAGCCAGCCAGGCAGCTGCGCGCAATGTTTCAGAACCGCGCGTGGTTAGCGTTCGGGTTTATAACTTGACATTAACTATGGGGCGTATTTTACTGTGCGGCAGCGAATTTGGAAATTTACTATAGTGGGTGAAACAGTTCTGAATGAGTCACCCGGTGCTGCTGCGCCTGACTGACAAGTGATACGCGAAATGCTACGAAAGTCAGTTGGCTGCGCCAGTTGCGTGCGCTTCACGGATCAGGCAGCGCGTTTGAAAAGTTTCTCCCAAAAGTATTGTCACAGTACACCACGTGCATACGTATACTGGCGCAGGATCATGAACGGAAACTATTCATTTCATTGAGTCTCTTGACAGCATCATTCAGAGGGGCTCTAGTTGGAGAACTCAGGTGCCGGAGAACTCCAAGTATGTCCTCCTCTGGGAATTATTTTAGGATTTACTTCGAATTTGAGGTTTCAATTAATTTCCCAAATAAGCCAAGCCCGCACATTTTTTATGAGCATGTGACATATGAACGAGAATGTCTGCAGATGCGGAAAACTTTTGAATTTGTTTGTAGTAGTGGCTTCCTACGTCAGCTCCGGCTTTAGAGCGAAATTCAGAATCAGTAAAAACGCTAAATCGGCATTGACAGTCGTCGAGATAGCAAAAAACGTTCAATTTCAGGATGTCTCACGTCGAACGAGGTTCCGACCAACACACGACTCGCGGGCACACCAGCGGACAAGTTGTACCATCTCGGTGAGCGCGTGGCCATAGAGTGCGACAGCGAGCACCACTGGCAGACGGAAGTCAACGGAAATGTGTTCGACGCAACGCGCCAAGCAGAGTGTACGGCCGGGGCCAGAAAGTGGACCGGACAAAATGTGGCCGATGGATGCATCAAAGGTGCGCTCTATTCCGTTCGGTTTATATCCAAGATCGTCGCACAATAACTGAATCAGAATTCATCTAACGCCAGCGTATTTCTACCTTTGCCAGCAGTCAGTGTGGTGCCGGTGGGGGACTGCCACCACCAAAGGCTGTCCATCTTGCACCAAACCTACTTTTACTCTTATGGGGAGGGACTCTTGCACCAACTCCATATGGCATCTGGCGCTTGCACAATAATGGTTTTTATAAGCAAAAAATTGTTCGACCTCGGATACCCAACAAGTGCGTCGTGCTACGCGCAATGCATAAAACGGTCATTTTTGGCCAATTTTGGACCGATGGGAAAAATGGCCATCCTCCCCCATTTTGCGGTAAACACCCTTTTTCGATCTTTTGGAGGGGTTGTATCTGGCATCTTGCACCACTCTGGCCTGCCACACTGCCATGTGTTGTATAGTCGAACCACGAGCTCATGAGATGACGTTTTCGAAAGTTGGCTTGTGCGGATCCAATAATGTCCCAGTTCTACGTATTTCGCAAACGGAAATGGAAAACTTGGACATAGATTATTTTTTCATTTCCATTTTCCATTTTCCACTATGACTAAGGGCGCCCTAACCCGAGCCTTTTTTAAATCTGCCCAAGCAAGCTTTAAAAAAGTCGTCTCATGATCTCGCGGCAGGACTATACATACGGTACCTAAAACGCATCAGAAAATAGAATGCGTATGTAAGCATGCGTCACTTACCCATATCTTCGGGCTGCATCTAAAACGTGATTGCGCAGGTTGTTCCAAAACATCGTTGCACGACGCGCTCAAAGAGAAACACACGAATGGCACCTCACCTGATGAGCTGCACCGACATGGAGCGACTGTTGGACTCAAGTGCACACACGGCTACGTTTGGAAGGATCAGGACCGCAACGAGGATCACAGGGTGCAGTGCAATGGCGGGACGTGGAACTGGTTGCCCGCTCACGAGCCATGCGTAAAAGGTCAGAAAATTTCAGTCGCTACAAACTTGAATGTGAGCACGAAGACACCCTTGACAAATGGGGAAATTCTGTTTGAAACCATCGTACACTTGGCGATCCAATGTTGAAGAATCAAACTTCATCAACGTGCAAATGTTGTTAATTAACTATACGGAAATTTCGTTTTATGTTGGTAAAAATTACTGGGCAACTCTATTTAAAACTTGGTGTATACAAGAATAACTTTGGTTTAAGCAATGTGGTGAGGTTGATTTTTGGTTTTGCCCCCAGTCGAAGAAAGAACGTTTTGATCGCAAAGGATATTGAAACGTACTTGCATTAGTCATTATACTAACATTAGTCGTTCCCAGAGTGCGGAATTCACGAAACGGTTGAGTGGAGTGTTGAGCGGACACTTTTAAGTTGAAAGTTCGACAGAATGGTTACGGTAGGGGTTCTTTCAATGGTACTTTCTACTCTACTCTCCACTCAATCGTTTCGTGAATTCCACACAGTGTCATTGTGCCTTCTGCTCGTGGTGTTTATCAGGAATGCTGAGCCGATTTTGAATTCACGGTGAACATGCAAACATAACTGGTCACTTGTTGGCATGTACAGGTTGTGACACGAAGACGATCAAGAACTTGGGCGGCAATCCAGTACTTGAGAAGTACAAGGACAGACTTTGGCCAAGCACCGGTGTCGACTTGGAATTTGAGTGTGCCGAAAACGAAGTTTGGCAGGTTGGTGCGTCCATGTAAGCTGTTCATCTTGATTGCCTTTCTGTAACAGAATCCGCCACCGGAAGTTGCACCATGCGGCCGTTCTTGGGTTTTTGGATTCGCTCCTGATAACTGAGCTTCATAATACTAAACAAAGCAATCCACATCTTCTGCTCCATTGCGTCTTGATGTATGTAGTTTACGTTAAGCACCATGTATGCAGTCATATCGGGAAACGGGAAGAAAATGTTTTTCGATGTCCAACTTTCACTGGCGGGCCATTCCAGGTGATGAACCTCAATTATTGTTGCTTGTTTACGCGAACAGCAACGTGTTGCTCCAACATGCCGCGTTGGGGAAATCGAACAGTTCGAAAAAAAGCGCTTCGCTGTTTCCCGATTCCCGTTCCCCGATGAGCGCGCAGTCATCTCGGGAGACGGTGAAGAGAAACTTGGAAAAACCCAAGAAAAAAATTGTTCCAGTTTCTCGAAATGACCACACGCGCCCCTGCTGGGACAGATTTGTTTTTTTTATCAGGCGCCGTTTCGATCGAACCAAGTGACGCTCATTTGTCTGCCATCGGAATCGAGCAACCCAACGTGGCGCACCAGGAACAAAGTAGAGTTCAGTAAAAACTGTGTCAAAAGTTAGTGTTGGTTTTATAAGTTTCAATTCACAAGCTTAAAGTGAATTTTTGTTTTATTTATGGATTTGAATTTTCCCTTGTAACTGTTCCGTGCCGTGTAGCATTCATGCTTAATGTGTTTTCTCGAAGTGAAGAACATCACACGTTCAAGCTAGCTGACACAAGAATGTCATGCGTCGAACATGTGCAGTTCGTCTCTTCGAACCAAAACACGATAAACGTGAAAATCAGTTACATTTCTCGATTCTAGCCTGCGAGAATCCGGGAAAGCACCTCGAAGTCAAGCACGAATTCGACAAGAATGTCAATATGAGCGGCGACCGGTACACACCTGGCAGTCAACTCACCGTCATGTGCACGTCAGGAACATTTCCAAATCAACTCGCCGTCGATCATACATGGTTTCAGCACTGTTCCGATTTGTTTGCATTTTGGACCAAATGTTTTTCGATGAAAGCACACGGACAAAACAATTCTCTCAAATATTCGTAGGAGAATAGGATAGTAATCTCAAACGAATCGCTGCTGTTGCCATATCTACAGTATGCGAAAACTCTTTCAATTTTTCAGGAACATCACTTGTACTGAAGAGGGCGAATGGAAAGGTATACCTCGCGTTGAGGATTGTGCTACAGGTTACTGGGTGGGGCGTTATTTTGGTGTGGAAAATTCGTTTGCTGAAACATCCCAATGCAGTTGTGCCAACAGTGCGCAATTTCGTGTTTTCCGAATCTTCTCGTCAGCACGGTTACATGACAACCATGTCACAAGCCACTGCGTTGGCTGACTTTGTGATATTTCATCCGATGATGCTTTAACACGAAACTAAGGAACCTTAGCGTTTTCTTTTTGCTCCATTTGCGCTGAACAACGCAAGAATGAGCCGCTTAAAATATCATATCCTATTTCACCCTGTTACATGCATGAGCTCGAAAGGTTGTTTCAGCAATCAAAAGTGCATATCCGAAACTACATAGCGCTCCAGTTTGGTGATGGTCGCAGCATAATCTCGTGTGTTCCAAACTTTAGAACTTCAAGTAGTGCACAAGCGTGCGAAACTTGTATATTGTATGCCTATACTGTATATGTCTTTCTGCTGCTCTTACGCAATTATAACTGTTACAGCATGTAAGAAGAGCGCTCTCGCAAACTCGAACATCGAAAATGCCGCCTGCAAAATCGACTTTCCAAATGCGAGCGGAATGAAAGCCACCGAAAAACAAGACTGCCGTAAGAATGTAGACTCTCTGCCCCGGCCACACTTGCCACAGCAAACGGCCGCAACCCTGACTTGCGATAAGGAGTTCATTTGGAACACCACCAGAAAGGACGCCTACAGCATCGAGCATACGCTAAAGTGTCAGATCAATCAGGCAAAGGCAGAACCCGCGTGGCAATGGCAGAACATCGAGAACCCAAAATGCGTGGCAGGTTAAAAAAAGGACTGATCTGTTTTCACAGGCGCAGGCAAACTTCATTTCGAAGTCGAGGCACAGTCATCAGAGTTGACATTCGCCCGGTCAACAAACGCCAACAGTTCGTGTGACTGAAACATTCCAAAAGCACACGAACTATAGCTGAGTGAATGAGTGAATTGGCAATGAGCTTTGGTGTATACCTCGACTTAGAACTGAAGTTTTCCTGCTTGTGCAAAAACACATCAGGCTTAATAAGAATAAGAATAAGAATTCGAGAGAAAAAAAGCCGAAGAAATACATCCTACCGTATTGTGTGTTATACACAATTTATTCTATAATTCAGTCAGACTATGCTTCACTAAAATGCCAAAAAACCTTATTTTTATCATCCAGCTTGCGATTTCAATGATCTGAAGAACACCAAGAATCCGATCATTGGCGGCGACGCGAGCAAACACCTGTGGCCGGCCGGGGACAAGACGATTGATGTAGAGTGCAAAGGCAACATGGATGTCTGGCCGGTGAGTCTATTTATTACGACCGTGTGTCGACAGTTTACGCCCAAGGGGGGTCTTCCCGCCGATTCAGGCGCGGTTTTCGTTGCGGGATACTCGCACTTTGCGATTAGGCTCAAATCAGTGGGACTGAATGGTCACAGAATATACGGCTGAACTATGTATAGACATCGCAGTCAAACTATAATCTTTCAGTTTTATAACAGTCCAGAGGCGGTATACAGAAAATGTTTCAACGCCTTGAAAACAGCAGTCATCGTCGTGGATGATAACCAACAGGCCGGTAACGTGGCTCGAAACATGCGTGTTACTTCGATGGCTGCTGTTGCGTTGAAACATTTGCTGTATACTTTGTTTGGATCGAGAATAAAATGAAAGACTATACATTTAGTACATGAATAGGCTGGATTGGCAAGTCCGGGCTCGACACTGGATACCGGACCCTGATCCTGATCTACATTTAAGTCTGCCCCATGCGTTAGTCCTATCAATACATGAAGACCTGAATGTCACGCATTTGTTTAATTTATTGTCGTTCTTTTATCCATTGATTTGGAGCACTTTACGCTGATTAAAATGAGTGATACATATAAGAAGGTAGCTCGATAAATATAAGAAAATAATGTATGATGCTGTTATGCCGACCAATGTTTCAGTACTACGAGCGGAAGAAGCTCACGTTGAAGTGCGGCAGCAGTAAGCAGTGGTTGGTGGTGAAAGACGATGGAACTACGGAGCCGTTGAATAAGAAAGAATGCGTGAAAAGTAAGAGAGGGCAGTAGGCACTTTGTCGGTGTTGGCGGGTGTTACTTTCGACTTGGCACAAAAATGTTTACATACAATCGCATGGACCGTGAAACCTCAACCAGCCGCTGAACATGTGTAAAAATGTGTGCATAAAGGCCACTTTATACTTCGTCTCGTTGCGATACAAAGAACAAAATGTCACACAGAACAAGCCGCAACAAAGAACATTGCAATACTGTGTATCGGTTGTCGTTTGTTGCGCAGTGTTTCCGGCTGTTGCGTTGTTGCGTCTGTCGCGGATGTTCTCTCCCGCGACAAACGCAAAGAAAGAGAAAGAACACTGGGAGCGAGAAAAGAGAGATCACTTTGCCTTGGGGTTTGACCGTTTCTTTTGCATTTTGACTGGTGTTGTGCTTGCAGAATAGCTTTGGTTTATGGTTCACAAGCAGCGTGTTGTTGTTGGTTGATTTAGCACCATGACACAAGCGGAACTGGAGCTGGAACTCCTCATTTGGGCCAAATTGCGGCAAAAACAGCGACAATTGGGCAAAAAACAACGCAAACAACGCCGTTGGAGTGTTCGGCCGCTGCACCAAAATCGCTATGCCACGTCCGAATTTTACCGGATTGTAACCCCCATGAAAGTGACCGACCCGGAGATGTTTCACAAGATGTTTAGGATGGACAGGGACAGATTCGACGATTTGGTTCGCATGCTGACACCCGAGATTATGAAGGCGCCAACAGCAAAGGCACCAATTCCGCCTGACATGAGAGTCGCTTATGCTCTGAGGTGAGATTCGGACAAAATTTTGAATTTTTGCGAGTTTTATTTTGTACACCAGTGACTTAAGCAAGCTATAAGTACACGTTGCCCAACTGTCTTGATTTCGTGCTCTTAAAACTGCGTGTATTTTTAGATGTTTCACTTCCGGTGGCACGTTCTGCAGCGTTGCTGCATCGTACAGCATCGGTGAATCGACGGGTCCGGACATGCTCTACGAGGTGTGCAAGGCAATTGTGAAGATTTTGAAACCCGTTTATGTGCCCGAATTGACTGAAGAGATCATCCAAAAATCAATTGATGAATATACGACGCGATGGAATTTCCCGGGGTGCTTCGGCGCCCTGGATGGGAAGCACATTAGAATCAAGGTTGGAACAGCCAAATAAACTTTAGCGTAAATTTGGTGATGAATACAGCATGTCGCTACTTTTTCTGCCTGAAAGTGACGCCCGGTTCCATTGTGCTTGGGTGATTTGAGCTAGCCAGTACCAACCCATACGTAACACGGAAACCATCAGAAACTGAGTTCGGCATCAACTTTGCTGGTAAGCACCTTGGCATTGGTTTTGCAAGGCATAGGTAGGTATTGGTTGGGCTGTATTTTCTAACAGAGTTAGTTGGCGCACTAATTAGACCAGGGTGAAAGTTGTTCGTTTGGTGAACGGGAACATTTTTACGTCGGTCTAAATCAGTGCGCCAACTCCATCGCAAAATACAGCTCAACCAAAATTTGCCGATGTCTATACCGTGCCTAACCCATGCCAAAGCGCTTGCCGCCAAAGTTGATACCGCCCTAAACGTTCAGAAACCCCCGAATTCTGGCAGCATGTTTCAAAACTACAAAGGCTACTGCTCATTTGTGCTTCTGGCGCTGGTGGACGCACAATACAAGTAAGTTGTTGTCGGAAATTGGCGTTTCGTGTTGTAGGGTGATTCAAATGTGACAGCCAGTTGAAAGCAAATTTGATCGATGTCAGACTTGATCATTGGATCAAATCGTTCTGCCATGGTCACGTGACCATCTTAATGTTTGAGATACAAGGTTTCGTTAATCATGCATGTGCAACGTCACCAATTTCGACCAGCATAACGTTTGGCAACTTTCAGCTGAATTGAATTCGTTTAAAGTACATTTCCAGCGGATTTTTTTAAAAATAAAGAAGCAAGTAACTGTAGCAGAACCAGGACCTAAAATGCCTTAAATTTTGCAGATTTTTGTACACAAACATCGGCGAGTACGGACGCAATAGCGACGGTCGTGTTTTTGCGCGCAGCAAGTTTGGGCAAGCGCTGCGCAACGGAACGCTGCCTCTTCCTCCACCCGTGCGCCTGCCCGGCACTGACCAATTTGTGCACCCTCTCGTTGTCGGGGATGAGGCATTCCCGTTGCTGATCAGTCTTATCCGTCCGTATTCGAGGGCCGCACTGATGGGGACCAAGACCGGTGACGATGCCAAACGGATATGCAATTACAGAATTTCAAGGTTGTTGTGAGGCAAGGAATTTTTTGTTCCGTTTCGTTATTTTCAATCAGAGGTGTCAATCAGCCCGGCCCCCGGCCCAAACTTTCCGGTCCGCACTGTCGGGCCAGGCCAGGCCGAGGTTTTTCATGGTCCGGCCGTGCCGCACTTCCTGGCCCGAATCGTGGTTTTTCATCAAAGAAACCGCGGTTTTTTGTAAGGATTTGGCACTGGATTCAATCTTATTCGCAATTTTTTAGTTTGGAGCGGTCAATTTTGTGTCAAAAACCTTGATTCTCAGAGCAAACTGAAAAGCCATCAGAAAAAATTGGTCAAAAAGATCGGGAGGGACAGAATTTTCCCACGGTCGGGCCGGGCCGGACCGCACTCAGGTCCGCACTGTCGGGCCGGGCCGGGCCGACCTGTCGGGGGTTGCGGGCCGGACCGGGTTACTCGGCCCGATTGACACCTCTGTTTTCAAGGCGATCTGATAACAATTTTATCTGAGAAAAACGAAATTCAATTATTTCAGGCCTCGACGATGCAGTGAGAACGCGTTCGGCATCATGACTGTCATGTGGCCGATTCTGCTTCACTTGATTCAATGTCATCCCGACAAGGCGATCATGATCGTGGACGCCATTATTTGCCTGCACAATTATCTGCGCGAAACCGACCGCAAGCGGCAGCCAACGGACAGGTATAGTCACGCTACGCCAACACGAGCCCGATTTAGAAGCTGGCAGGATGAAAAGCTCCCCACCCTAAAAGCCCCCACAACCCCCACACCTGAAAAGCCTCCATCCCTAAAAACTACCCACATCAGACCCCACCCCAAAACTCCCCACGTTCGACATCAGCACTTGATGAACACGCAAGTAGGCTGGCTGATGTTTCACATTGGCGATGTCATGGGTGGAGTGGGGTCTAGAGATGGGGGCTTTTCGGACGGGGGGGGGTGTTGCAAGTGGGGGTTTTCAGGGTGAGGAGTCTTTTGGGTGGGTGGAGTTGGGAGGGGGAGTCATCCCCCGGGGGCACTGGGGCTTTTAGGGACCCGGCCGGGCTTGGTCAGTACTGGAAAATTATTTGAAGAAAAAACGTTTTTTCTCGAAAAAATGGGCATTTTTAGGCCTAAAATGTGTGATTTTTAGGTCAATGCTCTCAAAAGTCGCCAAAATGCCTTTTTATGAAAAATCGCGGCCTGGCCTGGCCCGAATGCCCGACTCCAGCCCTCCAACATGTCCTCCGAGGTATCCAACCTCCCTGTAAAAATTCCAGATACCTGCAACCCACGATGCCCGATGGCGATGACTCGTCGACTGGCTCAATTGTGCTTGGTTCCTGGCGTGAAACGGCTGCTGAGAATCGCATCGACCGACTGGATCGTGCGAAACTGGTTCACTCTAATAATTACTCTGCGACCGCAGCCGCAAACCGGGACATATTCAAAGAATACTTTGTGAGCCGGCACGGCAAGGTCAGCTGGCAAAACAAGGCCATCGCACATGGACGACAAATCGAAGTGACGACCGGCGACGACCTGGATTCTGTTTGATTTCTTGATCGATCATCGTCCGTTTATGTTTGTTTTGAGATTTTATTCATTCTGTTGAATTGAAAAGTTGCTGTCGACGATGTCATTTCTTTCGAGAAAAAGGTGAATAAATGAACGACACAAAAGGTTTTTGGGTGGAAAAGTTTGTGTTTTACGTTTCAGCAAGGCATATGCTTCAACTGCACACGAAATATCTTTATCTGCTCAACAATAAGCCACAAACTTGCAGATTTTGACCTTCATATAGAAATAAAGAGAAAATTTGCAATTATTTCCAAGCAAAAAGAACAGGCGTAAAATTCCATTGTCGTATCGCATAATCATGAGAGCGCTAGCGGTCGGTGGTTTCATCGGACGGGCTGGCAACAGGTGTCGGGGTGTCCTGAATCAGTGCAATAGCTTTTCTCGTGTCAAGACATATTACTTGTGTATTACAAGTCGTGAATTGAATAATTCAGTTTGTGCGAAATTACTTTTTGAAAAACAAACCTGAATTCCGTAAACAACTTTGTCCACTTCCTCATCCACCATCTTTCTGATTGTGCGCAGCAGACACTCGCGGTTGTAGTTGTCTGGCAGTTTCTTCAAATCGATGATCAGCAAGTCTCCTGATAAAAAAACCTGATTTCAAATCAAATTCATGTTAATTTGCGCAACAAATCTAAATTCACCCCATAAATCCAGGCCATCGCGTTGTTTCATTCGTTTCAACGTGTCGACTAGTTGTTGATCCAAGTCATTTCCATCCACAGCCAGTTTTGAGCTTGACCGGCGCCGTTTTGAGGCAATTGGGGTGTCGATCATTGGTTGCTGAGTGAGACGCAGGGGAGGTGCTGATGTTGGTCGGCCACCGGTATGACTCTGGCTGCCAGCTTCTGAAAACAGGCAACCAGATATATCAATAATACTGAAAAAAATCAAAAAAATTGTTCTCGAATTGACAAGGATGTGAAGGATTTGGTTCGGTTGCAGTGCTGATTTATGCTTTTTTGGGCAAAAAAGTTGTTGTGACCAAAAAACCGGTGCGTCCTTTTCGACGGAGAAATAGCGCTTTTTGGAAGCAAAAGCTACATACATACATACATGAATTCCATTATATTTCCCTTGGAATTTCCATCTAGGCGCCCCGCGGCTCCCACACAAAAAATAAATTTCACTCAGTTTCTCACCTGAAGCAATGAATCCCGACACGATGCTCTCAGTTTCATTGAAGTCGTTCGTATCGGCCATATTTTCGATATCAATTGACTCATTGCCTGCAGCATCTTCTCCCATGGTCAAACTGTCTCGAACGTTCCTGAAATCAGAACAGAAAACAGTTGCAAGTACGAATTGACAAAAAATTAATGTTGCAAAATGAGAGCCAGCTCGTGATTGGCAAGCGCTAGAAATGAAATCCAGTTCAGTTTGAAACGGCCACACGCTATTTTTACGCTTTTGCGCTGTTATTCCAAAAATAACTTCGTTCGGATCAAACTTGGTGATAGAAATAAACCGGTGACTTTTTCAAGTGACACCCATTTTTTGAAACACAGATGATTCTGCTTAAAAAATGCCGTTTAATATGATGAATACAGTTCGATCCAGTCTAGATCCGACCATAAATTTTGGTCTTGAAAAGCCGTTTTTTTCCTTCTTATGAAAATGAAACTCACGACGGTGGAGCATCGACGCCGTCAAGAAAGCACATCTTTGTCCAAAATCGCCATTTTATTTGATGATTTTCGGCTGCAGCTGCCCCTGACCTTGCTTCCCGTTCTTTTGCTCTTCGTTTCGTCGTGTTTCGGTTTTGCAACAACTTGGTCCATTCAAGTTTCAATTCTGAAGGGGATAAAATGACTTGGATGTGCAGTGCCTAACAGTGCTGTGACTACTTCTGAAGGTACTTCTGAGATACTGTACCTTGGGACCAAAAATGGGGGAGACATCGGGGTCAGAGTTAGGGGAAAAAAATTTTTTTCCTCATTTTCTTTCCAAATAGGAAAAAAAGGAAATATTTCCTTCTTTTTTCTTTTTTTTCCGACCATTTTTTTCGAAATTATATCGTAATGGCATCTAAGAAAAACAACATTTTCTGAACATTTTGTCGACACGGTTAGGCATGGGCACAATACCCAATACCCAATACCGTATTCCCTAAAATAGAGCCCCCCCCCAAGAAAAATACAGCCCCCCGCTAAAAGGGGTCAGTGAAAAAATAGAGCCCCCCAAAATACAGCCCCCCCAACTTGGAATTCCCCGCTTGGGGGTCGTAAAGTCAAGTTTTTGTATAAGACACCTTGTGTACAACGTTTGCGGTTGAGTATATGATGACGTAAAGCCTTTTATGGAAGATCTGCACCTAAAAACACTCAGTAATGACCAGTAACACCCTGACAGAACTCCAGTTTAGGGGTATTTTTTGGAACATTTTTTGAGATTTTGGGCAGCGAAAAAATACAGCCCCCCCAAAAAAATAGAGCCTCCCCCAAAAATACAGCCCCCCTAAAAGGGGTCAGTGAAAAATACAGCCCCCATTGTATTTTAGGTGTTACGGTACCCAATACCTGGTATTGGGTGCAATACCTGGTATTGGGTGTGGTCAGTGCTGTGGCTACTTTTGCGGGGCGGGTAGGGTACATAGGTGAAAAAATCCGGGGCGGGTAGGGGTAGTGTACCTGGGATCTTGGGGGGGAATCCGGCTTGGGGGGGAGGGGGGGGAGATTTTTCGGGGCTTGTAGGGTACAATACAAGTTTTTTGGTTGCCTATTTTTATGTACTGTAAAGTGCATATATCGCGCGTAGCGCGCGATTTTTTGCACTTTTAGGTGTTTTCGGTCGAAATTTGGCCATTTGTGACCGAAAAATGGGCATTTTGAGGGTAAAAAATCGGGGCGGGTAGGGTACCAGAGCGGGGCGGGTAGGGGGTAGGGTACCGGAGCGAGGCGAGTAGGGGGTAGTGTACCAGGGCGGGGCGGGTAGGGTGCCATTGGCGGGGACCCCCCTCCCCCCCAGCAACAGCACTGGGTGTGGTATTGGGTACCCAATACTGACCCAATACCTGGTATTGGTATTGAGTATTGGGTATTGGGTGGCGCGCTTGGTATTGGGTATTGGGTATTGGGTGGGTGCGATTCTATTTAGGCAATACCAAAATGACCCATAATTTGTCCAATGTTTTCTAGTTTTTCCCTCAAATTGATGGTTTCTGATCAGAAATTCTTTCGAGTGTCTGTACCAGACAACCGAACTTGCTTCTCGAATGAATGAAAAGCACTTTCATCATCATTTTAAACGACCAAAAAGTCAAAATTTTCCCAGTTAATCTTCAACTTTGGCATTGGGTCACGTATTGGGTATTGGGTGCCAGGTGCCACGCCTGGTATTGGGTTTTGGGTATTGGGTGGGTCTGCTGCTCAGCTGGTATTGGGTATTGAGTATTGGGTATTGGGTCAGAGGCCAGGTATTGGGTATTGGGTGGGCCTAAAAATCGGTATTGTGCCCATGCCTTGACACGGTGACATTCTGGCGAGCCATTCAGGCCAGGGTTTATTTTTTCAAAATGGGCCAGTAGCAAGAAGCTAGCAAAATCAAAAATTTAGTAGCTTTCTTGCCGCTGAAAAGCCAATTTACTAGCTTTTTTGGCCAACATAGAAAATTTAGTAGCTTTTAGGCTACTAAATTTGAAAATTTACTAGCTTTTCAAAAAATTTAGTAGCTAAAAAGCTACTACATTTGGTTAAAAAAATCCATGGAGCCATTGAGCTGAAAACAAGACAGTTCGGTTGTGCACATTTGGAAATAATATATTTTGAGGACAGTCAACCTCGAAAGACGGCATTGTAGCAGAGAGAGACCGTTTTTTCTCAATTTCAGTTTCAGTTCACCGTATTCCGTAAAATACAAGGGGGCTTACCGAGTGAGGACCATTTTTTTCCGAAAAAATGCTCGTTTTTTTCTTTTTTCCTCGATCAATATTTTTTTCTTTTTTTGTTTCCTTTTTTGATTGCCATTTTTTCCTCGGAAAAAAAGGAAAAAATGAAATGTTTTTTTTTCATTTTTTTCCTTACTATCTCTGATCGGGGCAGTGGTGTCGTTGGGAAATGAAAAAGTCAGGACACCGGATACCCAAAATCCAAAATTTTCGGATACCGGATACCCAAAATGAAAAATCTCGGATACCAGGGGGGTTGCTCCCCAAAATAAAAAATCTCGGATACCCAGGGGGGTTGTTCAAAAAAAGGTTAATTTTTTAGAGGAAAATTGAGCAAAATTGGTGTTGGAAGCGCACAAAATGGTCATTTTTGGCGTTATGCTTGCGCCAGCGATTTTGGGCATTTTGGAGGTAAAAAATGGGCTATTTTTACGGTTTTCGGAAAAATTTTAGGGTAGGATACCCCTGGACAAAAAGTCAGGATACCGGATACCCTGGGTGAAAAAATCAAGGTACCGGATACCGGATACTAGGGGGTAACCCCCCTTCCCCCCTCCCAACGACACCACTGGATCGGGGTATTGTAACCAGGATTTTGGGAGGAAGTCAGTTTGGGAGTGGGGGAAGAAATTTTAGGGGAGACATGGGAATTCCCCATAATAGTCTCGTGGGAATTCAATTTTTATGGGTTAAAATGTGCCTAAAACCCGCGAAGCGCGCAAGTTTTTGCACTTTTGGTCGATTTTGGCCCACTTTTAGCCATTTTGGACAAAATTGGGTGCTTTTGGGGTGAAATTTTGGAAAAATTGGGGGACATACCGTACCAGAGAGGGGCAGATACCGTACCTGAGCGCGGGGGGGGCACATACCGTACCGGCGAAAGGGTGATACTGTACCTTTGGGGTCCCCCAACCCCCCCCCCCCCAGCCACAGCACTGGTGCCAGATAGGTTTCAAGAAGAAGAAGCATGTAGGCTTCCAATCCCGCATCAAAGTGCATAAACGTATAGTATCGGTCGGGTGTCTGGAAGTTTGGCTGCGGTGTATGACATGTTCCCAAAGTTCACAACCATACAAAAACACTCACTATTTATGTCGTTGTCAAAAATGACATGATCGGGGTCGATTTCGTCCAATATTCTAATCCAAACATTCTTCTTGTGTTCGTTGTTGTAGTACATGCGGTCACTTGGGTTCCAAATGCACGGATTCAGTTGCACAATGTCGATTAGGTGTTCTTTTTGGTCGTCATTTATCAAACTATGGACCGGCGTGCGTTTTGGTCGGTTGGCCATCGTTCAACCCAAAGGCAAGCTGTAAACACAGTATTTTTAGCTTGTTATCAGTAATCCTATTGATAAATCGCACTAATTTAATAAAAGCAAACCAGTAAAACTCAAAATACTCACATTGAATTGAAAAAAAACATCAAAAAACATGACGAGACAAAATCAAAGTTCAAATTTTTCAACTCCCAACTTTTTGTCTCGGCGAGACAAAATCGATGTTTCGTTTCGCGTGTAGCGTCGTTCTCTTTATGCTTTTCAGTGTATCGTGTGTACATTGTCGCGACACAAGTATAAACGACCTTCGATACAAAAGCTGTCCGATACAGGGATTTTTGTTCTTTGTATCGCAACGAGACGAAGTATAAAGTGGCCTTAACACTGGCGTGTGTTGATCAGCAAGTGGACTGCTTTTCACATGTGCAATGAGGAAAAATGTTTTATGTCAGGTCAAAGTCAAGCCCGAGTAAAAAACCCGCCCCCCCCCCCCCGACACCCAGAATGCCCGTAAACAAATTTTGCTGAGAGCAAATTCTCATCTCCCACATACTATGTATGTACAGTATACATGGCACTGACACATTTCTCAGTCGTTTGTGGCTACATAGTCAGAGAAAACAACAATGTATATAGTAATTTTCAACATAAAACACAATAATAAAGAACTTTTCTTCGTGTTGCAGCCTGCCAACTGACGCATCCGGCTGGTGTTGAGCTGTACAACGAAGCCCCTCCACACGCCACGCCAATCCCGCATGCTAACGAACCGGCCAAAGGTATAACCATATCATTTTTGATTTTGCTTTCATTCTGGGGTTGTAAGGCCAATTGGTCTGTCGTCAATGTAAATCGTCATTGGTCATCAACTCATAGCAGAGTCCCCCGGAAATTCATGTTGGTATTTGGGGGGGGTCCGAGTTGACGACATTAATATAAGCGGAACAGCACAAGCTGGCGAGAACGCAACAGAGTAGAGAGAGGGGCCGATTAGTTGGTCTGAAGTCTGGAAAACGGTTGTTGTTAGATAAATGGGGCTGCCAAAGGACATCAGATGAAACACAGCGCTCTCAAATGTTGCGAAAAAGGTGCAGATTGACAACAAATTGCAAAAAAAACGCATACACAAACATGATGGCCGGCCAGCACAAGTCGCAGAGTCGAAAAATCACTATCTTACCTCTGGGCTCACATTGAAAGCATGACATAAATAATCATCTTCAGATCGTTTCGTGTTTGGTGACAGACTGTTTCTGCGTTGCAAAAAGGACCACCTCCCATCGGACAAGTACTACGCGCCCGACAATTGGGTGATGCGATGTGACGAAAATGGCGATTGGGTAGCGCTCGATACCACCAAGGGACCGAAGACCTGGCCGTATGAGTTGCCGAAGGCGTGTGAAAAAGGCAAGCTTTTCCTGCCGGAAATGTGTGTTCCTAACCTAGTACATAAGCGATGGTTAAAAAAAAATTCTGGAGATTTTGGCCTGAGTTTTTTTTTTGAGAATGAGTGTGCTTGCTGTCCGAGCCTGAATCAGTAGTCAGACCTAAATGTTTCGGCTTGAAATGTTGTGAAACCGATCGGATCTGCTTTGGTGACGCGGCTTTCTCTATGAGATATGAACAAGTTTTCGATATTTAGCGATGCTACCGACTTCTGCCAGTATTATTTCTAGTTCCGTATCTGGCACCATCGGTTGATTTTTGAAACAGTTGACATCAGAAAGTCCCGAAATATGCACGATGTAAAACATTCACACGTGAACAAAGCAAATCCAAACCCCGAATTTACTGCAGTCTACCCTCTCAATAATGAACCTCAGAAAAGTGGATTCCTCTGTACATTCAAATCTACGGTTGAACTTCTTATCCTTAATGAGTACTCAACACAGTGAATAATTCACCTAGCGAACGAAGATGAGGGTGCAGATCAATTCACTATAAAAGGGTGACCCTTTCAGCCTGCCGTCACGACCGACTCAATCAGCTCGCCGGCGTCAACCGGTTCGAATTCAAATTCCCGCTCGAAAAGGGACGCAAACAGGCCCATCAGGAGGTCGCGCTCTACTACAAGCACACCGCTGCCGAGACCACCTGCCACAAACCGCTCGTATGGGACCCGATCAACAAAGAGGGTTTCATGCGAAAACTACAGTGTAACTCGGATGGTAACTGGAAATGGGAGGGTGGTAAACACGCGACTGCAAATAAATGTGTGAAAGGTCAGTTTTCCCGGCTTACACATGTGCAAGTATTTGTGTGGTTCACACAAATCGTCAAAAAGAGCTCAATGTCATGTGTATATGTATTTGATCGCGCTCATTTAGGGCCATTTTGGTTCGGCTGAGGTGACATTCATAAGCGCGCGATAAATGTCAATCACAGGGGCGCGTTCTAGGGAAGTCAAGTAGAGCTCTGGTTTGAGTGGATATAAGCGTATAACTTTCCGGCATCTGCCAGCATCGAGATTAAGGCTAATATTCAACACGTCAACGTAGATCGTCGACTAAAAGTCGCCAACTCACGGCCCGAGCCCTGTATCACTTTCTCGCGCTTTCTCAGAGCTGCTTGAGAAAAGCACGACTTCAGTAGACGATATGGGTTGCCCAACATCAATATTGCCCCATCATTTCAACATCCAAAGTCAACTTCCCACACAGGTTGCGTGGTGAGTGACGTGCCCCGTTTGCCCACCAAATTCATGACTCCCCGCAATCGCAACCGCGTGCCGCCGACGACAAAGGTGACGTTCAAGTGTGCACAATGGGACCATCAGCAATATCATGTCTATAAGGTGAATATATGAATGTGAAACATCATCAGCCTTAAGGCCACTATCCCTTCCGGAAAACACACACCACCCCCCCTGCCCGGGGGGGGAACCACCCAGAAAGGCCAAAAAAAAAAAAACTTACTGGTAAATACCTGGTTCTTGATTGTGGGCTCTGGCGTTCTCGATAAAGATAAAGGAGAGGAGCCCAAACGAGTAGAACACAAAAAAAGACTGTGTCAAGCCTGGTCCTGACCATCAAACAGGAAATAACCCAAAGCCCAAAGGCCTAAGATTAAATGCACGTTTAAGGTGCTTGAACAAACCGAACCGTTCTGGATCTTTGGCCAGCACCTTTGTATCAAAGTGACGTATGTTCAATTGTCCGCCCACCCCTGACTCTATTGCGTTGACCCTTTGTTCAGAGCACCAGTAAGAAAGAGGTCGCGCTCGAGTGTTCCAACGGTCCAAATGCGACGACGGACGAGCCCCGATGGATCAAATTAGGTGGCAAGCCGAGCGAACAATTCAACGATGTCTGTGTGGCCAGTGAGTGTGTAGTGGGTTTAAAAGTTTGTGCGTGTCAAACATCGCGACCTTTGCTGGCAGCATAGGACGGTGCCTCGGTCATAGAGATTTTTGATCTGAGAGCAATGCGGCGATGTTGTGACAATTCTGAATCAGATGATTGACAAATCTTGAAATAAGATCAGCTAATACGCTCAGATCGAGAATCACGTTGTTACAGCGTGTTTGATAGAGCCGTGACATTTGAATTGCCGCCATTGATAGTGTGAGAAATGGTTTGATCAGTGGCGCCGACGCTAGGGCCAGGCAGCAACCTCCAGTGGGTCCAAACTGTATCAACGTCAAACTGTACTCACATTTCAAGCACATAAATGTGTAAATGAGTCTTAATTGAGCAACATTATGGTTTAATCGTATTGTATATGAGTTCCCTTGTGCCCATATTAGCCCAAAGTTCAACACGCACAGTGTCTGCAGCGTGCAACAAACAACTGCCGTATCTCGGCCGTAACGTCGTCAAAGTCACCAAGAACGCGTTTGAGAACAAGACCGAGTCAAAGACAGTGGCTGACTTTGGACACGGGCGGGTGGCGCTCGGGGGCAGGATGCCGGTTAGTTGATCCGGTTGCATTGTGTGATCGTCACAAGCCTTCAGGCCCAGAGAAGTGCAAGGCCAGTTTAGGACGTTCGGCTGTCTTATTGCGCGCCTGCTGTTTTTTTTCGCCCCTGTTTTCTCCGCGCCCCCTCCTTCGGGATTGAGCGATTCAAGCTTGACCTATTCGGCTCAGTCTTACTCGTCGAATCTATGTAGCGGAACTGACTCATTGGTTTGAAACTTAGATGACGAGCCTGACCCGGATCGGCCTTGACCTGGTTACACATTTAGAGATTAACTGATACCACCACAGTTTCAACATGCGTTTGGTAACGGTAAGGCTGGTCTGGAAACATGGTCGAAATTGTGGCATTGGTGAATCTCAACATTCCTCCAGGGCCGTTTAGATGACCAAGACTTCTACTGGCCAAGAAACTGTTCCAATATACATATCTGTTCAATTTTGAAACATCACATACAGATCAAGTGCAAGGACCAATTCATCTGGCAAGATGCCAAGCATGACACGTGCCCAGCAGATGGATGCGAGAAGCGTTATGTTGTGTGCGTGGCTGACGAGGATGAGGAACGACCCGACCAATACGCTCGCATCGAACACGAGGGCGCGTCGCATATGTTGCCCGTCTGTGAACCAAGTTGGTGTACAGTACATTCGCTTTATAGTGACGAGATCGGGCCGGGTCCCGATTTATTTTTCAGACGTTTTACTTGTGCAAACCACACCGACGATGACCTGGTGCGCCGCCCATCTGTAAAAATAGCTATTAGTCGATAATTCACATTATAACTGTAGTTAAGTCAACAAATTTCAGCCTGCGACCGTTCGGTGTTGACGTCTTTGCTGCCGAAAAATGTTGCGCCACCGAAAGCTGATGGCAGCGGCTACTCGAATACGGTGCTGGACAATCGCAGTCCTGTCGAATCGACAGTCAATGTCACTTGTGCAACGAACCATATTTGGACGGTATGCCTTTCGGATTTCGTGTGATTATGTGTGATCGCATCTATAATTTACTTAGTTCGCTTCTGATTATACGAATGAAATTGAAGGTGATGTTGGTCCCAGACTTGTGTGTTTTGACCTGTTTTAGCAGAATGAGTCACCTTGCAAGATCACAGCGCGCAGCAGTAAGAGTCCGGTTTTAGACAGAAACTTCTTTTCTTTTGTTCTGAACCCCGGTCTAGACCGGACTAATTCCCGAATCGAGCCTGATCTTGAAAGGTGACCCTGACTCCCTTCCAATTTTTTCTGCTTCTTTTCAAAATTTCACTTTTTCTTTACCAATACCAAGTGTAAATCGAAATTGTTCGAGTTTCATTACCAGGGAAAACGCTGTTCCTGTGCCAATGACTACGTTAGATTTACGCTGGTCTAAAGTTTGATGCTCACTAAACTTCCAAATCAGCTGGCCAAATTCCAAATTTCGATATTGACATTGACGTTAAACGACACAGTTGCCCTTGTGTTGCAGATTAACCGCGCGTCGAGCTGTGAAACTTCAACTGGCTGTGACGATCGTCAAATGAAATGTGTGGGTCGAGTGACCGATCAGAAGGGCAAATGGATCAATGCCAATCAAGTCGGGCCGTGCGAACCAAGTGCGTCCTATTCCGCGTCCAAGGTCCAGTTTTTCAGGCCTAGGCGATTCTGGCCCATCAAGTTTGACCCAGTTATAGACTTAGGCTTCAACTCCAGCCGGGCCTGAATCTGCTGGGCCTGAACTTTGCGCCTAGTGACTGAAGTGCGCAAACCCAATGAGTTCCGATGATGTTTCATGCTGAAG